>JAVTVY010057127.1:0-29996 GCA_036873755.1 Hanleya hanleyi | reverse complement strand
GCGACGGTAGACCCCCGGGAAGTGACCCTACATATTTTCGCTATCGCCGAGGCTAGAGGGCTGATACTTACCACACTATATCTTTGGATCGAGCTCTACAAGAAAATGTAAAATAAAAATCCACGAGACCGCCATGATGATGTCACAGTGACGTCATTTTCAAAACGAGCATTTTTCGACCAGAATACAGATACACTCGACCACAATGGCCAGGCATTGGCGGAGGTAAAATTCTGGGTAATCTTCATTGCTGATGTCAAAGGTGCATTGTAGGGTAGTTCTGGTCAGCAAAATCAGATTTGGCGTGATCAAAATTATATATATAGACACAAACATTATTCAAATCGGACACAAACATCTATTTCTCTGTCAGATGTACTGGCAGAAGAATAGCGGCCATCTTGGAAAATGGCGACCATTTTGAACTTTGGGCAGATAAATGTCTTCCATCTTCATCCGTTGTCAATTATTTATGCGAAGATGTATATTAGCGCAAGCCTTCATTTGAAAATACATTCCTGAGTGTAATATCCGCATGAATATGTGGACAGAAAACATGCAATGAATGGCCATCTTGGATTTATGCAAATTACAAATTTTCCCTTGGCTACATCAATCTACATTTCTGATATGTTGTTCGGAATCACTTCAGAGGTTATTTACCGCAAACCCCGTTCCTGTTGCAATTTTTTCTAGGTTTGGTGATTTTCTCGCTAGATTGACTGGACTATACCCCTAGAGGTACACTATCCATTGTATGCCATGATGATCCTCTTCTCCGGGGACAGTTTATACAAATAGGTTCGAACTTATCCCAATACAATAAGATACTATGAAAAAAATTTCAGATAGGGTTGATCAAGTCAAACAAGACACAAGGTGGATATATGTGCAAAGAAAGCAGTTTTAATAACTACCTGAAAGAGTTCGAAACAGGTGAAAGTTATTCTAGCTATATAATAGTAACATGTGGATACACATGGCAGACTTAATTAAACATTAATTGAATAATAATAATTAAAAATGATCCCTATTGTCTCATTTACATAATAATGATTTGTATTCACATAAAATTATCTTTCTTTCCTTTATATTCATACATACACAATACAATCAGTTAAACTGAAACTTTTTTTTGTACAAAACAAAAATGACATTCATGAACATTTTTGAGCATCTTCTTTTATCAATAGCATCAATTAGCATCAATCAACAACTATAGTGAGTAACACAAATCTTAACCTGCAATATTTCACCAATATTTCAGTGATGAGTGATACATGTAAATGCAGTAACATTATATGAACTAAATTTTCATTCTAAAGTTAAAAAAAAAACAGTTTGACATTAAACGATGGCACGATGAGAAAGGCTGGCTTGTCAATGTTATAGCATATATGCTAGCTTTCTGATGTCCTGTTGCAAATTTCTTCGACTTTTTTTCTATTTAAGAGGATTTCATAGAATTTTGGAATAAAAATGCAGAAGTTTGGGATAATACCCCTAACAATTCAATCAAAATGAATTTCTCGATCGCCATAACATCGGGAGGTGATCAAATTTATTAAAACAAGTTGACAAAATGGACCAAAATAATTCAGATAATCTATTTTTCCTACGTTATTTCTATTATTTCGGAGGGTGATCAGGTTTTTATTTGAACTACTGATTGAATTTTATCCAAACAATTGGGGGTTTCAATACGGTGATTGAATTATTATGGGGTTTACCATATATAACAACTGGATCAAAATATTGGCGAAATTGTGCGGATAAGATTCAATGCTACACCGAAGTACTTTTGTATTTTTCCTCCTTTTCAGAATGTCCACACATTAATGTATATATACGCATAAAATCTGAATTCTTCACAATCTCGCATCCATCCGCAAACTCGCTTAGCTTCGGAGCTTACAGCTGCATGATTGATCACAAAATTGAAGCGCCATGTGACGTATCTACGAACTCACACGTTGCTCATAGGAGAGTACTAATAAAACTTGAGTGCATCATGGGATATTTCCAGTTCTGAAAATCTTGATTGCTTAGTTCAAATATTCAAAAACAAACCATGTATTTTCATTGGCCTGTGAAGGTAACTGGGAGAGCATCCAACCAGTCATGAGAGGTTCTGTATATTTTCTCATGTGCAGTTGGGATGCATTATTCAACATACATATTCCACACATGTATGTTTTCTCACAGCAATTCTTATTGTTAGCTAATATATTTATTGCAGTGTACATCGACATGTACAGTATATTAGTATTGTCATTCAATATTATCTCTATCCTATATTGCTGTTGCAGTCAATAGGTATAGCTCATATGAGCTGTTGTTTTCGTGTACCACAAGACAGTGACCTTCAATAAAGCTTGTCTATTAGGTCTATAGTGTACAGTAAAATCCCTATTAATTCGCCTTCAAAAATAAATTCAAAGACACTGAATTTTCATCTGATATCATTTACACTTTTCTAATAATTCAAAACCACAGCATTCTGAAGATACTCGTGAAATTATGAATTGAATACACCCAATTTATTGCCGAATTCCTACAAGAAGTTGTCTGCCATTTTGCCGCCACAAATAATTCAAACATACTTGTTTTTCTAGAATTGTATTAAAGATTAAATCAAAAGTGGCATAATTTTGGAGTTTTCAAATCTCAACACCATTTCGTGAATAATTAGGAAAATTGCCGTATTTTTTGAGTGGCATATTTTAGAGTGACAATTCATACATGATCTTCTCACAGAAAAAAATCAGTGGTAGTCTTGGTATTCTCCCTTGGATCAGTATACATATTCCTCTGGGAGTGATCTCCCTTGATTAAAAAGAACAGCTCCAAAACAAACTTCTGTAGCAATCCCCTCAATTAACCTTGAAAGGTAACTTCATTGTTGAATGTTATTTTTGATGGCACAAGATTTTTTTCGAAGGCGAATTTCTTTTATTCGTGGGGGGGGCCCGGGTGATACTTATTACAATGTACATGTACATAAATATCCATATCATCAAATAAATACATTTCCTGTCACATACACCTTTAACATCCAATCACTCAACCCACCTAACATAATCAGTCATCACAATTCTGCACATCCCACACTGCATTCTAAAATACACTTGCAAGACACTTCAAAATACACACCTCACATCTGTTTTACTATTGACATCGTTATCTTAACTATGACGTACAAGTCTGACAGTTACATTTTAAAAGGCCAGTAATTAGCTGTGCAATTTAAATTAGTTGTATTGATGTTGCCTTTTCCGTGAAAAAGAAAAAGTTTATTTGCGGAAGTGTTTAATATTGTTTATGACCCTCGCATCCCAAACTTCTGTTCCAGCCATCTCCATTATCTCCATACACATGCCCATCATTATTAGTGCAATACCAACTGTCCCAGTACTGTTACCTGCCTTACTAAAATACAACAGCCCAAGGGCTTCAATATATGCCCGTTTATCTGGAATTACATTGGTCCAAATTTCAAGGTTGTTTAATAGCCTTGTTTTAATAGCCTTGATAGCCTTGTGCGTCTGAGAATGTAACATATATCACATCTTATAGTGAATGATAAACTAACATAAGTTCAACTCTTGGTAACTAGTTAACCTTGAAGCAAGAGCTGAGAGCTCACATATCTCACACTGAAATTGACAATAGTCAAACACATGAAAATAGTACTTTTCCTGCAAATGTTTCTCATGAAGGAAAAAGTGATGAAGTAAACCTTTGTTCTTGAGTTTATAAACAGGTATGAAGTTCATAAAGGACCCCCTCCCTGTTAAATTAGTAAATGTATGGTTTTTATTTCACAACAGTTTAACTGTAGTAGCTGTTTCAAACATGGGAGACAACTCCACAGGACAATACCATATACATGTACATGTAGGGGAGAGAATATTCCAACCTAACACATAGAGTCAGATAAACTTGATTCAGTTTTGGGAGACTGTGACCTTGACCTGTGACAAATTGATCTAAAAATTTATGGTTCCCCTTTGCCATGTGAGTAAGACATACCGGTACTCAAAGTTTGGTAGCAATCCATACCTTGAAACTGGAGATATCGCAAATGTTAATGGATGAATGGACAGAAGGCAACATCGCATTACATGACCTCGTCTTCAACAGGCATACGAAAATGTGACTTTTAATGATTTGTTGATTTTGGGGTCACCATGACCTTGATCATTGACCCACATTTTGGTATGTAACACATGTCCCTCTAATGTATCTACTGGTAAAAAAAAAGTTATTTTTAATGATTTCCTGATGTTGGGGTCACAGTGATCTTCACCTTTGACCTTGAACTAACTTCTGGTACAAGACACATCGTCTTCCCTCAATGTATCAATGGACACAAAAAAAAATCATGATTTTTATGAATTTCATGATTTTGGGGCTCTCAGTGACCATGACATTCAGCCTTGACCTACATTTTGGTACATGACACAACATGTTCCCCTAATGTATCTACTGACACAAAAAAAGTAATTTTCAATGATTTTTTTTATTATGGAGTCACAGTGACCTTGACCTAAATTTTGATACATGACAAACAGTCTCCACGAAAAATCATGATTTTTAACAATTTCATGATTTTGGTGTCACAGTGACCTTGACCTACATTTTGGTATGTGACACATCGTGTCCCCCTAATTTATCTACTGACACAAAAAGATGTCATTTTTAATAACTTCCTGATTTTGGGGTCACTGACCGTTGACCTAATTTTTGGTATGCGACACTTCATTTCCGCCTACTGAATCCAATCACAAAAAATTTGTAATTTTTAATGATTTGCTGTTTTTTAGGTGACACTGACCTTTGACCTGGATTCTGGGGTCACAGTGACCTTGACCATTGGCCTGGATCTAAATTTTGGTATATGACAAAACCACTCCCCGTAATTTTCCAATGGACTCAAAAAATCATGATTTTTAACAATTTTTACAATTTCGGGGTCACAGTGACCTTGACCTTTGACCTTGACCTACATTTTGATATGTGACATATCGTGTCCCCCTAATGTATCTACTAACACAAAAAAAAATATTTTTAATAATTTCCTGACCTTGACCTTGTGACCTTTGACCTTGACCTATTTCTTGGTATGTGACACTTCATTTCCCCCTATTGAATCCACTCACAAAAAAATTAGAAATTTTTGATGATTTCCTGATTTTTCGGTCACACTGACCTTTGACCTCTTACCTCGACCTACATTTGGTATGTAACGCATCGCTCCCCCCAAGGGCATCCACTCACCAAAAATTAGAACTGTAGGAAGAAAACTGTCAATGATCAATGATTTCCTGATTTTAGGCAAAAGTGACCTTTGACCTCTGACCTCGACCTTAATTTTGGTACGCGACACATTGTCTCCACCTAGCGCATGCACTCACGAAAAATTGCGACTTTGGATAGAAAACGTTCACAGATATAGACCGGACACGAACACTTCAGTGATTTCCTGTTCTTTAGGCCAGTGACCTTTGACCTCTGACCTCGACCTTGAGTTTGGTATGCGACACATCGTCTTCCTGTGGGGTATCCACTCACCAAAAATTGGAACTGTAAACAGAAAACTGTTCCAGATATAGACCGGACACGACGGACGGACAGACGGACACACGGACGGAAACCGCCATCACATAATACGTCCGCCTTTTGGCGGGCGTATAAAAAGCTTTCCCAGTACACAAATCCATCATTACTGAAACACAGGCATTTTCCCCAGTCATGCCAGCACACATTCCAATCCCAGTACACATATCTATCATTACGATTACACAAACTTCTGCTGCAAAGCAAACACCCATCATCACCCCTACACAAATAGTGTAGTACTGAATATGAGCTCAGGAAACTTCCATTAAACCCATCATACAAATAAATAGGCTGGTCCATAAACATGATTCACTGTTATAACAATGGGGCGTGCTCATTTTATTTATGGGGGTGATTTGCTGATTTTCAGCCTCGTACACATACCCATTACTAATAAACATACAACCATCCCAGTACACATTCCCCTCAAATGTACCAACTACATGTGTATACATAACCAGATTCCCACCAGGGTGACCAGCTTGAAAAACAATTCCTTTTCACAGAAGTGGTTTTCAAAAATGTATGGGAGGAACAGTCTTCCATAGCTTTCAGTTGTCTTGGGAGTCAGGTTTATTGTATCTCTATGAAATATCTTCTATGAATGAGGACATATGGAGGGAACAGGCTTGAATATTTCTTTTACCACACCAGATCTCCAACAGGCTTGAATATTTCTTTTACCACACCAGATTAACTCGATCTTGTGAAGCTGATGTATTCGTTATTTCTGTTGTATTAAACCTATTTTCATAAATGCTGTGTGAATTGAGTAAACAGGCTTCCATAGTTTCTCAAACACTACCACCCGAACTATCGGGCACCATCCAAGCATATTACATATATCTGATGTACAGCACCTCATCTCATAAATGCCACAAGAATCGAAGGAACAGGCTTCGGTAGTTTCTCACAAACTTTACCACATATGCCTTGATGTCTTTACGTGATTTTGTTGTAAGACACTCGTTCCCATAGATACCACAACAGTCTAGCCGTAACAGACTTCCATAGTTTCTCATAGATTACTACTCATCTTCATGTTGTTTTGTTGTATAACACTCGTTCCCATAAATACCACAAGAGTTGAGTCTTGAGGTAACAGGTTTCCATAAATTACCATATATCTATCTCGACTTGCTGTTCTCTGTTTCGCTGTATCAATCCGATCCATCTCCATGAATACCAGAACAATCGAGGTAATGAGCATCGGATCTAGTTTATCGCACATTTGGTCTACGCCTCGTTATCCTGAACGAATAACATTTCTGACTTGCCGAGTCCCACCTCTTCAAACGAGGGAGGATTGGGGTTGGTTTCGTCTGGTTGGCACGGTAACATTTTACGTGGAAAGTTTGTGACTATGTGAAAATCATCCGGGCATTCCTCATGGCAGAATACATAATAATATAAATACTGAAAGAGAAAATGTAATGGTTTTAAAGAGAGCTCCTTATATATAGCTAGATTGTAACAGTTACCTCCAATGACCATAGATTCAAAGAAGAGTTATCCCCATAACCACATTTTTAATGAAGTTCTCTCCCTTAATTTATCCCAAACATGTACTATCCACCTTGAATTTGGCCATCAAAATTTCCATTTTTATGAGGCTGATGAGTGAGTGAATAGAATTTAACGATGCTTTCAACAATATTTCAGCTATATCACGACGAACCAACTAAGCATCACCCAACTCAGTTGTGTTCCTATGAGGCTGATGAATCAATATAATAAGAATACAGGTGAGAATTCTGAAGCATACCAATTGAGGCTCTATCTTGGAAAGCGATCAGTTTTATGTGGTAAGTACCTTTAATGAATGTGTTTTGAGAAATCTCCTCTCGAGCCTAGTTCCGGACGGGACTTTCAACAATATTCGGATAGCATCTGGGTCACCACTAGGTGGCTCTGGAGGTATGTCATTCTTCAAGTCTTCTTTTCTCCTCTCCCGTTCCTGCAAAATGGAAAGATGGAATTCAAGCTTAATGAAAGCTCGTTTGAAAAACAGGCGAAGAGCATTTCCCCAGATAATTTTGTAACACATAATTTGGTACTCACAGGGCTTTAGATCTCCCCAATTCTGGCACACCCCCTATTAGGGGTGGTAATTTTTTTTAGGATGGGACAGAGTGTGGGGCACATACCCCTGAAGGATGAGCAATCAGGAATCATCACTGGTAGAAGTGCCTCTGAGAAGGGATTTCTTCACCAATGGACGAAACCCAGTGTGAGGCAACACCAACTTTATTTTGCGTTTCATGGGCCGGCTGACATTAATGAAAGTACTCAAAGTACTGATGTCTGGATAATGGATTTCAAGTTTCAAAACGTTTCAGCTGGTATGTTTCAGCCGATAGCAGATGTATGGATAAATGTGGAGATTTTCTCCAAGTTGTGGATGAGTCTGTTTGGGAAATCACAACTGGAACACAGGGTTTAGTCTTCAAGGAAGTGAATTTGTGAAGGCGGCTCATTTAGAAATATGCCAGGTCTTCATGGTAGCAAGAAACTATCTACAGTAATATGCTTTAAAGTGGATCGTCTGCGTCAATCTCTTCTACCAGTTTTTGCAAGCAGATTTTCATAATTCATGCAATTCTATTGTGACAAAACGACAAATACGCGAGGAGACTGGATAGTTTTATTAACTAGTTTTATTAATAGTTCTGTGTAGCACAGATATTTGCAAGAGCTGCATGAGTTTGCGTTAAGTCCCCAAGATTACTTATATATGCCTGCATGGTGTTTATAGTAAATTTGTTTGTTGACAACGATAGCGTTGGAGAGACAATTTGTGCGAAAATTCCTGTTGTTGTTGCTGCACGATCATTGCGTATATAATTTAGTTTGAAAAAGTTTGAACACCACCAACACCAAAACTTTTCGAAAGCGGTACCTGACAAATTCTGTTGTTTCCGCTTTCGGAAAGTTTTGTTGTTCAAACTTTTTGAAACTAAATTATATTCGGTGAGCAGAGTCCCCCAGAATACATAAATTTGCACTGGACAGGATCCGGTCAAGTTCACAAGACGAGAAAAATGTAAATACTATTGTTGTTGCTTCGACACATATCTCCTCTAGAAATATATTCCATGCAATATGTGTACACATTAAAATAGTAACGAACGCCGACTTCACGGGAAAGAACGTACGAGTGTTGAAAACTGGGGTCTTCATAATCCCAGAACCTGAAACTGTCAAGTGCGACACTCAGATCAAGGAACAAGATTTGCAACGTCTGCTCGTACAGCAACATTAACAGGGATTTTCGCACAAATTGTCTCTCCAACGCTATCGTTGTCAACAAACAAATTACCAACTATAAACACCAGGCATATATATTATAAGTAATCTGACTTACCGCAAACTCAGACAGACGCAAAACCGCAGAGACGGCAAACACCATGAGGTGGGCAGCTTACCATATTACCAGGTCATCAATTTACATTTACAACAGTCTACGGTGACAGCACAGCGCTGGCATGAGTTAGCTCATAGTGGGCGCTGAGAACCGGGTTTGAGCCAATCGCTCGGAACCAGACAATGCAAGAACAAAAAATAGTCCACGGATTCAAGCAATCCCTGGGCGAAGAAATGAATATGAAATACACTCAAATTCAGATTTCGTTTTATTTCTAGTTAACATGAAACGATTACGACTGTTTTTTCTTCATTTTCTGGTTAATACCCTGATATATGACTCAAACACAGTGAAAATCACTGGCGGAGTGATACAGGTTAACACAGGGTCATTGCATTATAATGCACGTACACATTTTCAGATATTTCATGAGTGGCAGCATAGTCTGGTCGACACCGCTACGCGGTGCGATCCAGACAAAAAATCGAATGAAAATAAAATTTCAAATTTCCCATGAAAGTTTGAACATAAATACTTTAACCCCCTTTTTATTCCGGACGGTATGAATTAGGCTTTTGTATTCTACCTGAAACAATGCCAGCAAATAAAAATGAAAAATCGACCATAGAGGTCCATGTCCCCCGCTAGCAGCACCAGTTATGGTGGATTACATCCACCATAACTGGCACTAGTACTGCTGCTGCGGGGGCCATGGACCTCTATGGTCGATTTTTTTTTGTCGATGATATCTCATATCATGATAAGAGTGAGATTTGAAAATGGAGATATCGCTGATGAGCTTAACATAATCTAATACAGCGGATGGCACCCATATTGGATTATGCACATTCATAAAACATAATACATGACTGTCCTCTCACTAAGGTCAAGGGACTCCCCAAGTTTGAAGTAGATCAGTTGAATCGTACTCCAGCTATTGTCCGGACAAGATCAAACTGCTTAAAATCCAATGAAATCCAGTATGGCCGATGGTGGCCATATTGGATTAAGCACGTCCTTGAAAAACAATCCTAATCCTCCTCTCAACAATGTCAAGGCACTCCCCAGATATGAAGTAGATCGGTTGAATCGTTCTCGAGTTATTGTCCAGACAAGATCCAATTGCTTATAATCCAATATGGCTGACAGCGGCCATATTAGATTATGCACATTGCTGAAAAACAATCCCAACCGTCCTCTCACCAATGTCAAGGCATATACCCCAAGTTTAAAGTTGATCGGTTAAATCGTTCACGAGTTATTGTCCGGACAACAAAATCTAAGATCCAACTGCATATAATCCAAAATGGCTGACGGCGGCCATATTTGATTACGCACATTGCTGAAAAACAATCCCAACCGCCCTCTCACCAATGTCAAGGCACACCCCAAGTTTGAAGTTGATCGGTTAAATCGTTCACGAGTTATTGTCCGGACAAGAAAATCTAAGATCGAACTGCTTATAATCCAAAATGGCTGACGGCGGCCATATTGGATTACGCACATTGCTGAAAAACAATCCCAACCGTCCTCTCGCCGATGTCAAGGCACACCCCAAGTTTGAAATTGATCGGTTAAATCATTCACGAGTTATTGTCCGGACAAGAAAATCTTACGGAATTACGGAATCACGGAATTACGGACACCGGTGTTTCTAAGTCCCCCCCCTACTAAGTAGCGGGGGACAACAAGCTGAGTAGCTAGCAGGTTCCCCGCCAAAAACCTTGTCTGGAAATGGGCTTCTCACACACACGGGATATAATCACCATACATATTTTGTGTGATGGTAAATTGTTGCTAGGAGTGTGGTGGTAATGATGTGAAGGAGATATAATTGTAAAGGACAATGTTGCAAATTGTCTATGGAAGAAAGGGGACAGGGTGATCGAGAAAGATCATCCGGTGGCATAGTTGTGCCGAAAAATGAGTGACTTTCTTCTGAGATCCCAGCCATCCGCTAAGTTTGAAGTTAATCGGTTGAATTGTTCTTGAGATATCGCGTTCACAAGATGGTTGGGATGGAAGGACGGTATGAGGGACGGAAGGACGTTATGAGGGAAGGAAGGACGAATTGTTGAATTGTTCTTGAGATATCTCGTTAACAATATAGTCGACGGCGGCCACCTTGGTTAACGCAGTTTGGTGAAAAACAATCCCAGTCATCTTCTTATTGATGTGAAGTCACGCCCCAGATTTGAAGTCGTTCGGTTGAATTGTTCTCGAGATATCGTGTTCATAACATTTTGGAGATGGATGGAATCTAAGATGGCTGACTGGCTGACGGCGGCCATCTTGGTTAACGCAGTTTGCTGAAAATCAATTCCAGTCATCTTCTTATTGATGTGAAGTCACCCCCCAAATTTGAAGTCGATCGGTTGAATTGTTCTCGAGATATCGAGTTCACAACATTTTGGGGATGGATGGAATCTAAGATCCCAAGTTTGAAGTAGATCGGTTGAATTGTTCTTGAGATATCTCGTTAACAATATAGTCGACGGCGGCCATCTTGGTTAACGCAGTTTGGTGAAAAACAATTCCAGTCATCTTCTTATTGATGTGAAATCACTCCCCAGATTTGAAGTCGATCGGTTGAATTGTTCTCGAGATATCGTGTTCATAACATTTTGGAGATGGATGGAATCTAAGATGGCTGACGACGGCCATCTTGTTTAACGCAGTTTGGTGAAAATCAATTCCAGTCATCTTCTTATTGATGTGAAGTCACTCCCCAGATTTGAAGTCGATCGGTTGAATTGTTCTCGAGATATCATGTTCATAACATTTTGGAGATGGATGGAATCTAAGATGGCTGACGGCGGCCATCTTGGTTAACGCAGTTTGGTGAAAAACAATCCCAGCCATCTTCTCACTGATGTCAAGTCACCCCCCAAGTTTGAAGTCAATTGGTTGAACTGTTCTTGAGATATCGCGTTCACAACATTTTTGGGATGGTTGGAATCTAAGATGGCCGACGGCGGCCATCTTGGATAACGCAGTTTGGTGAAAAACAATCCCAGCCATCTTCTCACTGAAGTCACCCCCCAAATTTGAAGTTGATGAGTTGAATTGTTCTCGAGATATCGCGTTCACAACATGGTTGGGACGGACGGACGGACGCCCTGACGGAAGGACGGGTAGCATTTCCAAGTCCCCCTCCCACTTACGTGGCGGGGGACAAAAAAAAACAAAAAATAAATACCTTTCTCTATAATTTTTCACTGTAAGTCAGCGAATTGTTATTGTTGTAAAATGCTGCTAATACTACGTAGGCAATAACGACATTCAATGTAAATCAGGAACCTTCACTGGCTATTTGATCTATCACTCTGTCATGGTACCCATATATCGACAGTGATGCAGTATGTCAGAGCTAGGAAATGGGTGTTTCAACAGCTCAGTCGATACAGCATGGTTTTAAGTTACTATTGAAAGCTGAGGCTGTTGGACAATGCAAAATTCGCTAGATTGTTCTGGAAGACAACCACAGCCACAACAAAATGATGACAATGTTAGATTTGGAGGGGAGGGAGGGAATTTGGCTTAATGTCACACTCAAGTTTGTTTCACTCATATGGTGACAGTCAGTTTGGTTGGTGGAGAAAGCCGTAGTACCCGGAGAGAACCACCGCCCTTCGGCAAGTAACTGACAAACTTCCACACATGGACCAGCTGGGCCCGAACCCATGCCGGTTCAGCGGTGTGAGGCTAGCGGTCACCAGCGAAGCGCCTTAGACCACTCGTGTTAGATTTGGAGTTTATGTTGGCAGTTAACATGTGACTTAACATGGTTTTTGATCTTGAGAAAATAGGTCAACATCAGTCATATTCATAGACTTCAAGTCCATCATCAGTTGCATATGTGGTATCAATTTAGAATGCCTAGCTACATTTCATGTTATATCATAATATAAAGTATATAACCTTGAGAAAATAGGTTCCGTCAACTTGGATAGGCTTCTAGTCAGTCAGCAATTGCACAAGTATGATGAATTTGGAGAGCCCATCTTCCCTCCTTTAAAAATTACTGCTAATGCTAAATTTGATCTCAATAAAACAGGTGAATGTCAGTCAATTTCATTAATTAGGCTTCTGATCAGACAGACAGATGACATGGAAAATTCAGTTCATTTTGGGGCATCATTAAATATCATCTTCGAAGTCTAAATATTCTTTCAAAATGCACCAGAACACACAATTTTACTTCAATTATAGAGAAGAAAAGCAACTCCGAGTAGGGATCACAATTTTTTTTCTTTTTTTTTGTAACCCTGGACGAAACATTGGGCATTTATTCTTACAATAGGTGTCACGATTTTACATTCTCCGACACATCCTCACGTGACAGAGAGAAAAACGGTTGTGAGAAGAATAAATAAGTACCCTTTTGTTGATTTGAAACTTTGTTTTGATGTTTGTAATATGGAATGCTGTAGTGTGGTATTTTAATAGTGTGTTATATATAGGTCATTTCCTTGCATACAAATACAGATAAACATCATGTCAGCGAGATCTTGAGGCAAGGTACCCACAGGTAAAGGAATCAATACAGGTTTTCAAAAATTATTGTCCGAAAACAAAATTTTAACTAAATACCATCATGACTATAATCCTGCTTCAGCCTTTCGGGCAACGAGGGACAATAAAGAACAATCTCAAGTCTAACAAGCCAGTTAAAACTTCATTCACCAACATAACCTAGGAGATTAATGTTAGGGAGAATATGGACAGACCTGTAATTCTCTCTGAACTTGTAACTCTTCATCTCGAGCCAGTTGTTCCTCCCTTTCCTTCTGCTCTTGTTCTTCTCTCTTCTTTCTCTCCTAAAAGATGACAAAAATACATCCTTATTAAACGTGGGAACATCAGAATGAAACCGGTGAATCATAAATCTTGAAATGTAACCACAATCTTACATGTACTTCCTAGCCTCAAGTTTATCTTCATTGACTCATCAATATTTCATTTTCTGTACAGTCAATGCTAGAAATTTATTAATAAATAATAATAAAAGCTTTATTTCAAGAGGGTTATTACACTAAGTCAGCTAGAAGCTGATCTACCTGGAGGCCCTCACCACACACAGTCACACACACATCCTCTCATACAAATATACCATTACTGAAATATCTACATGGCAGTGTAACCAACATCACAGGACCTACCTTCTGTGAAATTTTATAACAAATCATGGTTATATTTAGACAGGGATACTTCAATCTTCTACAAAGCCCCGTGGACAAGAAAACTTATATTATCGATTAAATCTGCTTAGAAATATATATAAGGTATATTAATGTATATTGACTACTTCTGTGTCATTCTATTATGGCTAGAAAGTTCAATAGAAAGTTTGGAACTCGGAGAGTAACCGACGTGCACTGAACTCTGGGAAATGCCCCCCACCCCAAGTTGAAATCCTGGCTATATTAAGATGGGCACAGGCCAAGTCAGAATCACCAGTGATTTCTTCCACCTAAGTAGGTCGAATTTTCATCAAAATTATGTCAGCTCAGAACTTGCTGGTAACAGACCCCTAATGCACGTTCATGCCACAAATCAAGGTTCTAATGTCAACGGTTCTCCTTATTTTGCCGACGAAAGGATTCGGATGGACTGACTCGCTCATTACCGGACAATTTGCAAATGAGAGCCTACTTCGTAGGAATATGTATAAGCACTGACTAAGATATATGGTAATACAATTTAGAATAGGACCAGAATAGGATGACCTTTTGAAAAGTTCCGTATGTGAAAAGGAAATTTTAATTTTCTTGTTGTATCAGATCGGAGTGAGTGAGTGAGTGAATGAATTGAATTTAACGTCGCTTTCAACAATATTTCAGCTATATCACGACGAACCAACTAAGCGCCACCCAGCCCAGTTGTGTTCCTGCTAATTCAAAGAAGAAATCTTTGAAGCAGCATGGAACCAGACACCCTCCATCCACCCTATAAAACACTGAGGACAGTGCACAAGACACAGACAGGACGCTTACATGGTGCAATAAAGACAAGTGATATTACAGTGCTAGACATCACATATCAAGTTCCTGTTGCTTCTCAGCAAAATGCATTGAAGCAACAGGAACCTGAACCCACCCAACCGTATCAGATCGGAGGACCATGTGGTTATTAGTGTTGATGATGAAGAGTCCCTTCATATAAGGAGCGTAATGGTCATCAAGTGACTTATACATGTATTGTAATGGCAGTTTTGACAGGATTCTGGTTTATCAAGGTTCAAAATCTCTTAAATTTAAGCATTGAGACCTAAGATAATGTCAGTATTCAGAGGTTGGTCTGTTTACCCAGGTGTCAGTATTCACAAGTTTCACTGTACTTCAAACAACCACACACAAAGTCTGATCTTGTGTGAGACGCCATCCAACAGCAATGACATGCCATTATATTAGCTTGTTGACTGTGATGATCAATTTCTTAAGTCTCACCTTGTTTTCATCCCGGATTCACGAAATTGTCTCAAACTCTCAGTCTTAGTATGGTTATTACGATAGATTGGTATTCAGGTAAGGCAACTGTACAAGTGAAATCTGTCTACAATAATACACGAGTGAACCTGACCTTGGCATGCATTCGCACGGATTACTGCCGCCAGAGGACACTATATTTGGAGAGTTGATCTCTTGTGAACAGGCAATACATGTAATTGATACACATATGAGGAGACTGTATTAATTGAGCGACTCTGAGCATACCTTCTCCTGATCGGCCTTCAAAGATAGCTGGTATGCTTCATCCTGCTGCTGTCGTAATGTTTGGTTAAAATTCCTCTCCTCCCTGTTAAAATGAAGCACCTCTACATGTAACATATTTAAAATATTGAAATATCTTCTCTTGAAATCCAAGAACTGAAAACCTGAGTGATACAGTCCCCCAATTTTGAAAATATTGATCTGGCTTGGAAGCACAATGTACAGCATGGAAAATAATCCCAAGGGCGATCCTGTGGCAAAGTACCAACCAAACAAATTTGGAAAGAACCCATTCGGTTTTTCAATAGCTATCGTCCATAAATAAAATTTTAACTTAGCCCCCAGGTAGTGCCATCTATGGATCGGCATGCAAAATAATACAGGGGACGAGGGGGTCGAATCTCCCTATTGGACTTATTCTCTCATGCTATGAAATTGAGAGCTGAAACTTTTGTGACTTTGTAGCTTATTATATTGGAGAATTTGTAACACAGATTTTTGATTCTGCAAAAATTTTGCAAAGAAAAACTTTGAGACATATCCATTATGTCCATGCATGGAGCTATGAAGGCAACAGGATGGACATTGGTGTAATCTAATGCAATACACACAGTCCCTGCCATCCTTATTAAAGGAGGACAGTTCTCTCCTTCTCTGCTGAAATTAAATACAATGGCTCAGTTGCACAATATTGAGAGAACGAAGAAGAGCCCGTCTGTTCATTGACCCATGACTTCAAGTCAGCTACTGGGTTGTATAATTTCACTTTGCCCTCTCTATTAACCAAAGAGAAAATATTGAACTGGTGATAAGTGATATAATTGTATGCATATCTACTTCAAAGAAACTATCATTATGCTTTATAATAGAATAAAGTATAATTTGGCAAATATGACAGGAAAATATGTTGAGTATCTCCATATATTCTCCTGGATTAATTTAATAGATAGAGCAAAGTGAAATCATACAACCATGACAACCCAGTAGCTGAAGTCATGGATCAGTGAACAGGCAGACTATTTTTTGTTCTCTCAGTAATGTGCAACTGAGCCGCTGAGTTCATCAGAGAGAGGGATTATTCATTATGAATTTAAAGCACTCTTGGGTCTGCTCTTGATCAGAAGAGCAAAATATGCTCTAAATGTTGCCAGCTCCACCTCTATTCATCTTCACACATCAAGTCAAAGACTTCAAACAGGTTCCATGATTCCCCACGACCTATTAATGGCTGTTCCAGAAAATAGTATATGGGATGGGGTGGGGGGGGGGGGGGGAGATTTTATTCTAAGGTATATGCATGGTTGGTGGTCATTAACATTAGTGAGATAGGATAAATGGTGTATGGGTGGTTGGGGTTAGAAAAAGTAGTCTTCCTCCAACCCCATGTACCTATTTTCTGGAACACCCTCAAGGCGGATTAAATACTCAAAGAGGAAAAGCATGTGCTGCCCTTGGAGTCAATCTTCTAAATCAGACCATTTTGAGTCTCTGAAAGTAAATTATGGTTTCTCTGGCCGTACATGTATAACCTCAGCACAAGTACGGTATGCCTTTTTATTTATTTACCTACCTATCATCTCATTTGTCCCACTGAGTATCAAGCCGTAAACATGAAGGTTGAAAAACATGAAGTATTTGACCAAATTTGTGAAGATGACTAGAGCTATTCAGACAAAAGTCAGAAGTAATTTGTGGCTCACATAGATTCAATCATGTCAATGGGCATCAGAGGTCCCACTGAATAAATCTACATGTAAGTATATAACGGGAGAAAGAATGTCTGATGGACAACTTTTGTGTGGTTTCACATGCAGGTCTGCTGTATTTGTCACACTTACCTGTCTGCTCTGGCAGCAATTAATGACCCCTCGTTATCCCCCATGACCCTCGTTAGTCGGGCTATCAGATCACTACCAGCTGTAAACCAGAACATTGAGGATCATAAATATGGACTCATAACGCTAACATGAGGGCGAGACTCGCAAAACCCCTCAGCTTCCCCCAAGCAATTGAGAAATATGCTGAGTATGTGTAACATTTTATGGCTATATTTACTGATGATCCAGAATTGTCCTTATCATTCATAACAGCTGCATCAAGCATACATCATAAAAGGGGTATAACTGTGTAAAACAAAGGCTGAAGCGACTAACTTTCTGTTGTCTTCTGGAATACAACTATATAAACTACGGTAATTTCCCTATTAATTCGCGATGTAGTGATGAAACTCAGCACTCCAAAAATTGGCTACTTTCGAATTATTTGTTGAGCGAATTCTAGAAAAACGCGAGTGTTCGAATTAAATGTCGCGCCGACTTTCACGGAGAATCCAAAATGGCGGACCGCTTCGCCGTGGTCGTAGTAATCGTATTTATTACCGTGTATTAACTTTGATATCTCATCAGTTTCCATAAAATGCAGTGTATGATGTCAGAAAATCTCCTCTACCCTGATAAAGGCGTCTAATTTTATTCGAGGAAGTCGAGCATATTTATCGAGTGACGAGTTCAGCACGATCATGCAGATTTTTGAGCTGACGTCCGTAAATTCGCGTCCATAATAACATCGTAAAAGTAGGCCAAAACATTGAACGTATGATCTATATTATGAAACCTAACTGACATGGAATTGAATGAATATTCTGGAAATATAAAACTATACACATATTAGAGTATTCCATGTTCGAGTCGTTCGGTATGTCGACGTTGTTGTTGTGAACCCTGAAAATGAACCAACGGCAAATTTGTGTAGGATTGTATCACGAAGTTTTAGACAGATTAGCGGACTGTCATAGACTTTTTGGTCTTCACTGTGCATGATTTTACACACACCATCCAGGACTTGAATAAATATCCCGGACCTATGACACGAAATTAATGTTGAATTAACGGCGGATTGTACAAGAGAACCGAGTGTCAGTCGGCAATACACGTTTCGATTGGTTTGTTTCAAGTATGAGAATATCTATTACGGTATCGGTACTGTAACAGTTTACTAAAAGTAAAAGTCGAAGTATGATATCGTTCTGAATATTAATTAAATACTGGTAGGTTCTCATCTCCGAAACTTTACCTAATGCCATTTAAATGTTTCTCAAATTTGTTTAGCATATAGAGTAATGGAATGGCGATAGCGATGTTTTGATTCTTAGTGTAAAAATGCGCGGTGTAATTCCAAAGAATTTTTGATTGCTGGAATTTTGGTAAGTTCGTGGGTGTTCGTAAGAAATATTTCCATTCACAATAAAATATTTAACAAAACCGGAAAGAGTAAGTCTTTATGATAACTATATTTGAACAAAACAGAGCACATGCAGAGATGATTGTTGTCGGCGCTTCACATTGCAAAATTTGTTTGTGTCCCCTGGTGGGAAAACTGACGTTTGTCAACTGTGTGATTTCCTGTCTATGTTTCATTAAACGATAGATGCAATCAAAGCCAAGATATAACAAGTTTGAATGAGGTATTGTGAAATTTACAGGACGAACAAGGGCCACACATTAACACACAAACCCATAATACTGCAGCGTTAATTTGAAACCCCTTTCAATTGCCTCTTGCTGGTGAATCGCGCATCCTCACCCAGAGCTGAATTTGGGCTTCCGAAGGGACAAGGTATTCCCCAGGCAGTCAATTCAATGTTATTACACACGATCTCATTTGCATATGAATAAGTGTCATTTCCAGTCTGGGTGAAACTTGCATGCTGCACGTGGACTCTCCTATTTCACTATATATTTCATGCTGTTCAGATTCTCTCCACTGGAAACTGAAACATCTTGTCACCCCTATCCTGACTTTGGATTCTTCCATTTTATGTGGTTTTCTCTGGAGGACAAGCTGTGCTGAATGGGGAAATAGCTGGACAGGCTAAAAATAAACTAAACACTTCATTAGCAAACTATCCCGGTACTCAAAACAATGTAGCCATTGCCAATTTAAATATCAAAGGAGACCTGCAGCAAATGCCATTCATGTGGAGGCTTGGTGTTTCAGTAGGAAATTGAGGGGCACTGAGGGGGTATACTATTATGTCGTGCGATGTGAACACATCGTTTCAAGTTTGTTTCCTATACAGTGAAAAGAACCTTAATAATGATAATAATAAAAATACGGCCTCTTTCACGAACATGCTATTAGATATTGTATTGTATGTTGAGTATTATTAGAAGGGAGAAAAATCAGAGAACCTGATGAAGAATGCAGGACGAGTCAGATCGATCACCGTAATTCTGTAGGTTTGTTTACGGTCAAATATACTTACCACATGGGGTCTGCGTAAATACCTCACCTTGTCGTGTGGATAATAACACGGACGTATGGACTGTTAGGGGGAGGGAGGGGGGAATGGATGTTCTGAAAGAAAAAAGGAAACCCTTTCACCATTGTTTGTGATCTTCCAGGCTTGTCGATACGTTGTCATGCACAAACAAGTGATGCTCGAGAATTGTAGTCCAGATTTTTTATTTTTAGAAATTTTTATTGATCAAAATACTAAAATAAAATCAACGTTAAATGTACATCCTTCCAAAAGGCTTTTCGTGATGGCTCATTTTTGACGTCAAATAATGGTCGTTTGATTGTCCACTTCACCTGAAAATATAACGAATAGCATACAGCATACCGAAAGGTTAAATCGCATCTTGCTTTCCCCAAACGAAGAATTCAGTTGCTGTGAAGAAATCTGATGCAATTCACCAGCACACACGTTACAACTTGATATCTCCGCGGGAACGTCACCCGACAAAGTTTGAACTCTGCTCCCTTCCAGTGCCTCCTTTGAACACGGCCCAAGTGCCTCCCATACGAATAATACAGGGCAGGTCGGGCAGGTAAATGGGGGACAGCGAGGGGTTTAGCATATACGACGAACAAATATATTAACGTTGAAGATCTCTCAAATTTGTTACTTAAAATAATGTGTGTTTTTCAAATAAAGGAATGCTGGTTTAAAGAAAGATATTTGATATACGAACGCTGGAAACTGAAGAATGATTTAATAGCGGGCCGTGTGCAGACACTCGACCACGTGCGGGGGACTACCGTATATATTTTTCCCGACTGCGGCGAAACGCGATCAAGTTAGGATAAAATTACAGGACTGCGGAGTTAATTGAATCAATTGTTTTCCTTATAGACTGTAAGTAATAGTAATTCAGTCTGATTATATTGCACCATTCCCTGTTGTTCTCTGCGCTTACAAATAATAGCATACGCCGATATACTATACGAGATTCTAGTAACATATTCACTTTACTTTCATCGACACGAACTCCGTGGCGAAAACGGGAGTGTTCGAATTTATTGTTTCACGGATATTGAAAATGCTCCCGTGTTCGTTTTATTAGGATGGACAAAATCACGACAGCGGAAAAATCGGCCGTTTTCGAATTAAATTTGGAAGGTGAATTAATAGGGAAATTACCGTAGTTTCCAAAACGTAGTAGCTGTATCAAACACAATTTTGCAGATATAGTTGGATACATTCAAGCATGTATCACAAAATCAAAAATTAATACATCTGTAATGGGGCATAACTCTGTAAAATATGGGCCGAGCCGAGCCATTTTCCATAGGTGTCGTATTTTGTCACTGTATGTCGAGTAGTTTTGCTTAAAATGCAGTTACAGATGTACGGACGGACGTACATGACGCGACAATACCCCCGAGGTCAAATTGGCCGAGGGATAAAGAACCTTCACATTTCCGATGTCACATGGGCAGACAATCCATCTGCGCACAGACAAAATGATTAAATAATATATTTTCAATAAACAATGCAATGTCCAATTTTGTATAGATAATCTTCATCTCTGATATCGGAAAATACATTCAGTCAAACTGATGAATAACAAGACTGTTCCAAATTTCTATCGTGGTACAAGTAAAAGTAAAAATCGGCGGGGGCAAGCACATCGTTTATGTCAGCTGCCCGAGTGGCAAGCAATATTTTCGCGACAAAAATTACTCACTGAAAAGTTTTATTGTGGTGGATATCTCCGACGAATAAAACCATTGAATGTTCTGTTTTCGTTATCTTGTTCATCCACACTTCTTCGTAAACACGCCTCAAACAAGTTGTCAGACATATATAGTCGATAAAATTATACATGGAACTCGCTGCATTTACAGTCGAATGTATTATGGTGATTTTATGCATTTATTCATCAATTAATTTGGTCTGCGAAGCCGTCTGTGCGCATGTCATTCAAGTCAGGCACCCGGTTCTCGAAGCTTTCTTTCTGTATGAGGAGGGTATTCGGCTCATTTAGAACGCTATGTATTCTCCAGGTTTCGTTTTTATCGAACACATTTTTTCTGCCCCTATTATTGTAGATTGAAACGAGCGATCAGTGCCCGAAAAATACGCTCGTTTGTCGCCATTGGCAATCAGAAAAAGACCCTTGGCGAATAAAGTTTTTAATTCATTCACTTTGTGGGATTTGCTTTGTGGCGATCGAAAAATTGGTTTACTCGCCAGGTTGGCGAGTAGATATTTGTGCCGACTCATCAGTTAATCGCCATGCGCTCGCCTATGGTAAATGTTGCCCGTGTCTTCTGTGTTGTTGTTTGAAATCTCTTGACGAGAACTTGGTCAGAAAGGTGCCACTACCCGGTAACGAGCTGACGCAGCCATGATTGAAGCATTACCGGTACAACGGACTGTATCGCCCCATGCTCTCGTGACAGTAGCGGGCAGACAATTAAAGCCACAGGACTGTGCCTCAAAACAATGCTGATTTAGTCGATGTTGTTCTCAATAGAACAATGCTGATTAATCGATGTTGTTGTCACCTCACGTTACCATGTACTATACCGGTACTTATAATTAATATATTCTTTTATTGAGAACAACATCGTCTAACCAACAAAGTCAGAATCGGATTTGAGACAATGATCCTGCGATTGAAACTGACAAAATTCTTCAAGAGTTCTTTCCCTTGGGAGCATTCCAGATTGATGGGATTAAGGGCAATATTGTAATAATAAAGATGTTTCATGAAGAAATCTGAGGGCAAGTAAATTCTAATGAGGGCAATCAGTCGTCAGAGTTTGCTTGCCCTCATGGCAAGTGCCCAGAAAAGTTAAGTTCCAGCACTGTACATGTACCTCTGATTATTCATTTGGACAGAAATGTCACAATGTAAAATCAAGAGACACAGATATACATGCGTAGATAGTGAAATGACGGCCACAAGGTGAGACAACTTAGCTGTGATGCTGACTTACTGATAGGACCTTCTATCCGCAGTACGACAGTCATTCTGTTCTCACGAAGGACAATGAGGGCTATGAAAGGGTATGTGTTCTCTCGCAATGCTTGGGATACTGAAAATATCAAACATGACAGTTTTTGTATTAGCACCAATGCAAACTTTGTGGACCCAAAATTTAGTGCCAATGTAAAGCAAGGATAGATTATATAACAATTAGTCTTATTTATTGCTGTCAGTGTGGGCTTTAGTATGGAGCTGGTTCATCTAATAGACTTCACATTTCTCAATGAATGATCAGGGTTTATCAGGGTTTGACTTGACCCTACAATAATTTTGTAGTGTATGGGGTCCAGAGTCACCCAGAAGTGTCTGGGCACTGGAAGGAATAGTGTTCCAAAATCGGTCTGGCCTTTAATAGTGGATTCACCAAACAGTCTACCACATACTCATTACCATCAGCTTACAGCATATTCTCTCCCAAATTTTAGCACCAATCAATAAATCTACATCTTCTATTCGGGGTGACCTTGACCTCAAAATAAATAGGGTTCTTATTTGTTCCATGGACGAGGTATACCCAAAGTTTGGTACAAATCCATAATATGGAACTGCAGATTTATTGTACAAACAAGAACAGTTTACAGATGAACAGACAGAAATTGTAATTGCAATAAATGACCTCATCTATCGTCTTACTCAGGACTACCGTCAATGACAAGGTAATCTTTCTAAACTACATTTCAAATTGCTTTATTACTCGCTCTTGGAATATGGATGAGAGACAAAAATTAAGATGCTCATTGTTGTCATTCAGACAAAAGCTATTAGGCTTCTCCCCTCACCTCTGTATCCCTCAGGACTGTTGACATTACACGCCCAGAACAACATCCTTGTGTTTACAAACTCTATCACCTCACTGTTACCCAGAGTGTCCCTGAAAATAACAAGAGTTTAAGAGCTCAAACATATCCCTCATCAGATTCCAGGAAGTGTCAAATATTCGATCATATCCATAGGGTGACATAAACTGTGATGGGATATAACAAATATGATGCATTCCTATGTTTTATATCTGTGCTATAATGAAAGGGTATGAAATAATTTAATCATTTCAAACTAGATCAACAGACATAAAATCCAATCAAATTCAGAAAGATTGCTACGATCTACAACAAGGGATGTGATTTGTTCACAGAAGCTGCCGAAAGCTAGAATCTAGAAAACTGATCTAACTTTTGAATTTAGAACTTGTTTCACCTATTCTTGCTACTAGGATCGTCTGTTTGACAGCAATTCGATGACAAACACGGCTGGAGACCAGGATTGGCCATGGTAACCTTTGTACAGGTTGACATGAAATTTGAGGGGGCAACCAGAGAGGTTTTTGGCACGCTGTCGAAGTTGACATCATTTGTCATGGTAAAGACAAAGACATCGTCATGCTAAAGACAGGTTGCTGTTTTGCTGGAAGCGGTAATCTGCTGGCAACCTGAACAATATTTTACCACTTATTTCCACCCCTGCGTAACTCACCTGCAAAATGTTGGAGTGTCCTGATGGTCATCACCATGAAGATAGACGAGGAGAAATCGGAGCTCTCGCTTCGCATCATTCAATGCCTGAAACAAGAAATGACATTTAGATAATGATGAATGTAATACAATTATAGTTGTTTATTGTAAAAAAAAATGACAACCAATTGTACTCAGTATTGAATATCACATCGATGGACAGTTTTATTGATACAGATTAAATTATGTCAATCATATATAAATATTCATATTCTACAGTGTATAATATCAGAAAATATTTCCATAGTAAAGTGGGTATTCTGAACTAAAAATTCTTGCACATACATTTCTGCAGAGTGTGACAGGTTTTAAGCCAGTTTGTCAATAAAGAAGAAAGCAAGGGGCAACAACTCTGGAAGTGCCAGATGTAACTTATGTGAGTTGTTATAATGGTTAGCTGACATCTATGGAATCTAGGACTTGTCAGGCAGACATGACCTACTCTCTTCAAATTTGTTTGTCAGTTTCATGAAAAACTTGTTCTTTCCATCAACAGGTTGGTAGCTTGGTATGTATATGCTATCTGGGGTTGCTCCAGGTTTATCGAAGTAAAGTTTGTCACACCTCTTTACCTAACAGGTTGGCAAAAGTCAATTTTTTTCCTCTCGACTTATCCTAACTGATTTTCCACCACTGATTAAGATCTATGGTTTCAGAGTGCTGGTCTAGGTAAAGTTCAGAGACTGAGCTTTCCCACCATAAAATCTGAGACTGATCAAATTAATTAGAACAGGAAGTTGACAAAACAGGGTTCCCAGCTTTTCATGGGAACAAAATTCCCTGATTTTTCCCTGATTAATTTCCCAAATTCCCCGATATGCAAAATAAGCACAACCAATGGCCGGAAGGTGTGTGTTCAGAATTCATAGCCAGATTGCATGCAGTCATGAAAGAATTAGTCCTGATAAGAGTTTAAGCTATGCTAGATAAGCCCTTAATGAGGTGTTAGGAAGGAAAATTTTCATCCCTGGTGTGCACTAAAAAGCCAACATAGTCAGCCACATATGACTCCTCTCTTGTTACTCAATTTCCCTGATTTCCCCTGATGTTGGGTATTTTTCTCAAATTCCTTGAGTTTTCCTTGACTGGAAAACTGGAAAATCATTTTCCCTGATTTCCTGGAGTGGCTGGGAACCCTGCAAAAGGTTCAAATCATGCATATAATCAATTATTTCTTTGTAGTATTTCAATGATTTTAGAGGGTGATCAAATTTGTAAGAACCAACGATTAAATTTTGTCCACGAAATTGAAGGTGATGTAATTTTGATGAGGATTGAACTATTACAAGGAATGCTTCGGTTCAGAGGATAGAGGTTGGGGACACAGCCATGCAGCAATTGGCCACATCCCAGAAGGGTGTTACTGTCTGATGACTGTGTGAACTTTCAGAATATCTGGGGTTATGGGGTGAGGTGAATCCAGTCCATGTTATCACGGTTACGTACCTGACTGTATGTTCCCTGATAGAAGGTGGGATGTAATGCCCCATACTGCTCCTCAAATCGAGCTGTGAATGACACCACATCTCCTACTGGATCTGTGACAACTGCAATACGAGATGGAAAGATGAAATTTAGCCTCATAATATATGTATATATGACTGACTTTAAACTGTGAACTGTATGGTGTACTTTGTTGATTGAATGATTTGACAGGAATTAACCACACACGAAGGAGTCTTTACATGTTGGACAGAGGAGAATGAGGCATGAATATATGATTGAGAAAGAATACATTTAGGGGGGGATACAGGATACAGGATTTTCACATCGACAAACAAGAGCCAAACTTGGTTTCAATATATGCCCGCACAACACATTGTCTACTCTAATTCATCTAACCCACAAAATTGTGATTTTTGATGATTTTCGATGATTTCCTGATTTTGGTTGATTGAATGATTGTTTGAAGTTTAATGTCTCACCTAACCTTATTGGTCACACGGCAACGATGACCCAAACAAACATACCCTAGCAAAACCCTAACCCTAACAAAAACCTAACCAAAATTACCAAAAATTTCGAATTCTGAAAATTAGGTTCTACAGACACTGGTGATCACAATGGATTGTCAGAGAGCCTAATTTGTTTGGCACTTTAATCTACCTCCTGTCCTGATTTTGGGGTCACAGTGGCCTTGACCTTTGACCTTGTCTCCCCACAATGTATCTACTCAGTACTGACACACAAAAAGTGATTTTCAATGACTTGCCAACAATGGGGTCACAGTGACTTCAAGGTTGTTTCAAGACATCTTTTCCCCCTAACTTAGCAGTTTTCAATAATTTCCAGATTTTAGGCCAAAGTGACCCCTAACCTCAACCAATTTTGATACACGATAAATCGTCTCTCCACCTAGTGTATCCACTCACAAAAAAATTGCAACTGTGGATAGAAAACTGTCACATATATAGACCGGACAGGAAGAGGCCGACATATGGATATAAATTGCCATCACATAATGCATCAGCCTTTTGACATTTTTGGGCAGGCGTAGTTGTTCCATTAAGCTGGTCTTAAATGCATCAACTTCATTTAGTTATGCACACATAGTCCTTGATGTTGAAGTTTCGTAAAAGCAATAGTTTGCCCAGCTCTTTTGATGAGATAACGGCAAACCGCGTTGGATTATTTTGCATGTGCAGTTTAAATATTTGTTGTCTTTGTCCTACTTTGTAACAAAAGTGGTCCAATAAATATATTGATTGGTTGAGTCCAGGAAAATAAGACTCGTGAAAATAGATTTCACCATCACAGTAAGTAAATTGATCCCATGCCAAGTAAAATACCAAACTAATGATTGCTGATTATATCTTCAACTGTATCCATAACAATGTCAGGTTTACACACACATATTGAATTTACTTACTTCTTCTAGGATCTGGTCTAACTAATCGATCTGGAAAATAGAGAAAAAAACAGAGAGATTAAAGGTAAAGATTCGATTAACATAGACCGACTCCAGTGGTACATGTACCTGTTTATTAAAACTGTGTAAATATCTGCATAAAGTTGCAAACTTGCAAGTACTGATATTGTATCAATTTTGTCCACAGGCCAATGAGAATGCTGGATTGAAAATTTGAATTGACCAATCAAGATTCTCAAAACTGAAATATATCTCTTGATGCATCATTGAGGGTCCAATTACATGACCACGATCATGTCGGGGATCCTGGCCTTATTATTCTGTGTTTTGAAACCTGCATTCATGAATGGAGAATGCGGGTTTCGGCATTTCTTAGAAGTTCTCTGTTTGAAAAGATCGATCACGAAGGTGAGAAATCCAGCGGTGAAGCACTCCGGTTGGCGCGGCATGACGTCCGCCTGTGTTATACACATATAGCACGTGTCAAACCCGAAACCCGCGCTGAAATATCTGCAGCCAACCTCAGGATCAGTTTTCTCTCAAATAAAATGTTTCTCTTCCGATTCTTTACCAAATGAAATAAATCGAGAACCTGTTTTACGTTCGTGAGAAGGTTACGTCGTGTCATTTATACGGCGAACGTTCACCGTTCAAGACTTCTTGAAGTTGAAATCCACGACTGCAGACGGGGGAAAAAGCAACAGCAACTGCGAAAATCAGTAAATGTCAGTCGATCTAAAGATTGGAAACATTATTAAATGCTAGCCGTGTTAGTCTGATTATTGTTGTATGTAATTCTGAAGAAAATACTCATCGGGCTATGAGAATTCGAGTTAGATCGAAATACCCGCCGCAGTCACGCATACCGATAAATTAACATGTACGTAGTTGTTGTAAAGTTTCCCGCGATGCACCGGCGTGCAGTTTTCACTCTTCGCTGATGACAACATTTCGTTATCAAGTGACATTGAAGCTGTATGTCTAAATTACTTATCATACCGGTATTTAATGGACTGATATTACAAAATATAACAGTGTCAGAGAAATTTGGCACGGATGTGTTCACTTGCACTAAGTTGCAGGAAGAGAAAAACTGTGCCGTGTGCATCGCGTTTTCCTACGTGTTTGACGGTCCGTGTCGGACTGTGGTGGATTGTCTTCTCGGTGGCTGGCTCTTTAAAGCCTTTCGTCATTAAAATTACTGGAATTAATCAGTCTATTAACGATAAAAAGCGTCAATCAGGGGTTACAATAATTGTGGCCTACAGGTGGTCCGGGAGAAATTTTTCCTAAAACGTTGACTTTTACACCAGACGTCGTCAATTTTTCCCACCTCTTGCATATCGCCCAAATTCATTCTTTCACATCATTGTGCAGAATTCCCCAAATTTCATGTAACATTTTGCTGTACTAGAATTAGATAAATTAATTTCAATTTCTATTTCGTGGTTTTCACGATATATGATAATTGCTTTTAAATTTCGACCTATTCCGATATGCATAAATGATTGCCCTAACAAGATAATATTCATACCTACAACTCATATCTGGAACTTTAGAGGAATGATCAGGGCTTTCTCTCACGTCGACTCCACGACAAAGGGGACGATTACAATTCTGATATTATTAACTTCTCATTTCTGGATAGCCAAAAATATTTAGCTTTGTTTTTCTAAAACGTTGACAATTGTCATGTGAAAAACAACAGAAAAAGTGACGTTTTCTTGCACCTATGTCTAGGATTTCGTGGTTCAAAAACTGAGCAATAATTGACCACTTCCTAATTCAATAATTCCATTACTTGTGTTAATATGCTTGATGTTTCTATGCATGATTATTAGGTGAGAGTTTGGTATTGAAACAACAGATGAGGTCCCGCAGGTATCATGCTGTTTGGAATGCTCATCAACTGGTTAAATATGAAAAATGTCACCTGCGCGATCCCAGGGAAAATGTAGATAGGTTTGCATGTGGTCCTGTTTTCCCCATTATCGGTCACTCTGCTTCCGAAATTCTCTTCAGGATCTCGCACACTTGTTTAAATTGTCAGTTCATGTATGGTACAGTACAAAAAATCACTGAGAGCTTCCGAGGAATAAATCTAAATGTGCTTCTGATAGGCTCTATTAAAGACGGTCTGACTCCTATTTACATGAATGGGAATATTGAATGCGAAAATAGTCGACCAAATAGCTATGCAAATATAAACCAAGCCGTTTGCAGGAAATGCCACAATATCAAGATTTAGAAGAAGGCTATATTATCATCTTTAGCTCGTACCTAAAGTTGAGAACAGTTTTTAAAAAAATCTTTTTTTTTCTTCTGAAAATCGTGTGCAAACCTGATCACGCATCAGTATGAATGTCATTTATGCATTTATCTATTTATTTAAAATTTATTCATTAAATACATATATATTCATCATAATTACTAGCATTTCTTAAATATTTTAATTTACTTTTATTCATTTTCATAGATCAGTTATGTTACATACCGTACTGATTTTGTCATGTGTGATATTTCGTTTCTTTGTGAGGGGAATGTGTATTGTAAGCTGTCCTGGCTGACACTAATCCATAATCACAGCAGGCTTAAGACTTCACATGTTAGCTCTTGTCACCTGAGTTAACTAGTTCTTCT
>JAVTVY010057126.1:0-30898 GCA_036873755.1 Hanleya hanleyi | reverse complement strand
TGAACAGGTACAATAAAAGCGTACCTGAGATACAACACATATCACGAATCGTTAGATTCTTGGTATGTGCTTAAGAATAGGTTAATCAGAAGACTATTCTGTGAAGTCATGTGACGCAGTCAGTATGTCGGCACCTCTTCCCACTTCCCTTACATGTGTTGTAATTTTTGCCTGTACATGGCGAGATTCTGCTGGTGGACGTTTCGTCCCCGAGGCCCGCCCCCTGTACAGACCTTTGGTCTTTGATATATGTTGGCACTTGTGGGAAGTTGATGCTGGGTCGACATCGGGCCTTACAGACTAGTCTTTTGTGTTAAATGCCGTCATTTACATCTGACGAAGATACAGCTCACCAATCTCCAATGTACGAGTTGTCACAGCGAAACAGCTCACCAATTACCAGTATACGAGTTGTCAGAGCATTTCCATCATAGCTCTCTAGATTTGTATTTAATACCGCTTATGCCGGTGCTAGGGCCGTGTGGTCATATCATCCAAGTTGCCACATGAACAGGTACAATAAAAGCGTACCTGAGATACAACACATATCACGAATCGTTAGATTCTTGGTATGTGCTTTAGAATAGGTTAATCAGAAGATTATTCTGTGAAGTCATGTGACGCAGTCAGTATGTCGGCACCTCTTCCCACTTCCCTTATATGTGTTGTAATTTTTGCCTGTATATGGCGAGATTCTGCTGGTGGACGTTTCGTCCCCGAGGCCCGCCCCCTGTACAGACCTTTTGGTCTTTGATATATGTTGGCATTTGTGGGAAGTTGATGCTGGGTCGACATCGGGCCTTACAGACTATTCTTTTGTGTTACATGTCGTCATTTACATCTGACGACGATACAGCTCACCAATCTCCAATTTAAGAGTTGTCACAGCGAAACAGCTCACCAATTACCAGCATACGAGTTGTCAGAGCATTTCCATCATAGCTCTCTAGATTTGTATCTAATACCGCTTATGCCGGTGCTATAGGGCCGTGTGGTCATATCATCCAAGTTGCCACATGAACTGGTACAATAAAAGCGTACCTGAGATACAACACATATCACGAATCGTTAGATTCTTGGTATGTGCTTAAGAATAGGTTAATCAGAAGACTATTCTGTGAAGTCATGTGACGCAGTCAGTATGTCGGCACCTCTTCCCACTTCCCTTATATGTGTTGTAATTTTTACCTGTATATGGCGAGATTCTGCTGGTGGACGTTTCGTCCCCGAGGACCGCCCCCTGTACAGACCTTTTGGTCTTTGATATATGCTGGCATTTGTGGGAAGTTGATGCTGGGTCGACATCGGACCTTACAGACTAGTCTTTTGTGTTAAATGCCGTCATTTTCATCTGACGCCTATACAGCTCACCAATTCCCAGTGTAAGAGTTGTCACAGCGAAGCAGCTCACCAATTACCAATATACGAGTTGTCAGAGCATTTCCATCATAGCTCTCTAGATTTGTATCTAATACCGCTTATGCCGGTGCTAGGGGCCGTGTGGTCATGTCATCCAAGTTGCCACATGAACAGGTACAATAAAAGCGTACTGAGATACAACACATATCACGAATCGTTAGATTCTTGGTATGTGCTTTAGAATAGGTTAACCAGAAGACTATTCTGTGAAGTCATGTGACGCAGTCAGTATGTCGGCACCTCTTCCCACTTCCCTTATATGTGTTGTAATTTTCTACCTGTATATGGCGAGATTCTGCTGGTGGACGTTTCGTCCCCGAGGCCCGCCCCCTGTACAGACCTTTTGGTCTTTGATATATGTTGGCATTTGTGGGAAGTTGATGCTGGGTCGACATCGGGCCTTACAGACTAGTCTTTTGTGTTAAATGCCGTCATTTACATCTGACGACGATACAGCTCACCAATCTCCAATGTAAGAGTTGTCACAGCGAAACAGCTCACCAATTACCAGTATACGAGTTGTCAGAGCATTTCCATCATAGCTCTCTAGATTTGTATCTAATACCGCTTATGCCGGTGCTAGGGGCCGTGTGGTCATGTCATCCAAGTTGCACATGAACAGGTACAATAAAAGCGTACCTGAGATACAACACATATCACGAATCGTTAGATTCTTGGTATGTGCTTAAGAATAGTTAATCAGAAGACTATTCTGTGAAGTCATGTGACTCTGTCAGTATGTCGGCACCTCTTCCCACTTCCCTTATATGTGTTGTAATTTTTACCTGTATATGGCGAGATTCTGCTGGTGGACGTTTCGTCCCCGAGGCCGCCCCCTGTACAGACCTTTTGGTCTTTGATATATGTTGGCATTTGTGGGAAGTTGATGCTGGGTCGACATCGGGCCTTACAGACTAGTCTTTTGTGTTAAATGCCGTCATTTACATCTGACGACGATACAGCTCACCAATCTCCAATGTAAGAGTTGTCACAGCGAAACAGCTCACCAATTACCAGTATACGAGTTGTCAGAGCATTTCCATCATAGCTCTCTAGATTTGTATCTAATACCGCTTATGCCGGTGCTAGGGGCCGTGTGGTCATGTCATCCAAGTTGCCACATGAACAGGTACAATAAAAGCGTACCTGAGATACAACACATATCACGAATCGTTAGATTCTTGGTATGTGCTTAAGAATAGGTTAATCAGAAGACTATTCTGTGAAGTCATGTGACGCAGTCAGTATGTCGGCACCTCTTCCCACTTCCCTTATATGTGTTGTAATATAAGTCGTAATAACCGATTTATTCGGTATATACAATAGTCAGGTAAAAACCTAGACATACATTTTGTAAATACATATAAGAGTCAGGCATTATATCTGAAGTTATATCAGATACGCAGTGTAGAGCTTGATAACTCGGATACTAGATCCATAAGTGTGTACACAGTTGTACACAAACAGCATAGCTACCGTGTAATGGTATAGCTTCGCATCGTTCATAAATTTTGACCTGCGAGGCAAGCGTAGTACTTTGCCACGTATCAAAACACTCCAGCGGTACGCTTGTACCTATTATAGAGTCGACAACAAGGTCTCAGACAACAGAGGAATATATGTCTGTTTAGAGTGGTATCGCTCGTCTCGAGCGATATGTTGGAATTCTAAACGTCCAACTGGACGCAATAACACAGCGGCTGTCCGCCAATAATTCCTTTGTGTGTTAGAATTCTACATCTGTTCAGCTCTAGCTGGAATAAATGCGTATGATCGGCACAATTAGCGCCCCTCATTTGTCGACATATTATTTTTATGATAATATCAAGGGAGATTTATGGTATAGTTTCCTGGTGAAACAAAGTATGGCTGTATGTATATGTCCTGTGTAGCTACCAGGTACATAAAGCCTATGAGGGAGCAAAACGCCCGCTAAAACCGATAATAGCTTATCCAGCTGCTGCCCTCAATGCGAAGCAAACACAGGGTTTAACCCAGAACTCAGTGTGTGTTTACCATAAACAGTATACTCTTACTGTTATCATGTCAACGTGTTATCACTTGACAGCGGTCAAGGTTGGATCGATTACAGATACACTCATTGGCGGTGACAAATTCTTTATTTTGTCTGATTTGACGAGCTATGACCATGTGTGTCAAATGTGTCGATTAACAACTAGCGTTTTTTCGCCTTTGCAGAGAATTTTTCTGCCTGGCATCATATATCAATACCAGAAAATCTACAATTGATGTAGTATCTTAACAGTATATGGTAATATATACTGTCCGCACAATATACGGTAATGTATACCCTCTTGTGGACGATGACGAACGTCTATGGCGTAGCCATTAGTAAACTAAGTATGTATTCATAACTTAGTGTACAGGGCAGTCTATGTTGGGTCCGAGACTAACAATCAAGACATGCACAAGGATCTGAGATAAACGAGACTTTAAAACCGATTCACGTGTTAGGATCGTAGGCCCGAAGGCACGACTCAATAATAATATAAACAATCCGGTAAGCCACACCTGTACATTTATGGTTGTAGCTCAGACTCCGACTACTGCCCTTAGTTATCAAACTGCGGGTAAATTTTGTAGAAATATATTCACAGAAACAGAGTTTCGGGTCGTTTTTTTAATTCATAATATACGAATTAGCGATTAACCCTCGTCAGGGAGTCTCAACGCAGATCATAACATGTCATCAACATGATCAGATCTTCTCAGTATTTTACTGATGGCATATGTTTATATACACCACAAAAGGTAAGTCAATTCACATATAGGAATTATTAGCCCTCAGTCTCCAAGAAGTAACTTGTGACTAGCATCGTTTACTTCATTGTAATAGGAGAATCCTTCTGCTATGCGGGTATCCCTCAATATGTCTGTTTCTGAATTTGGTCTCAGTTAACCCGTAATCGTGGGTTTCCAAACATGCTATCTGGTGTGCTGACAATCTGTGCAAATACTGAATATATTTCATATATTTCAGTTACTTCTTGTAGCTTTGTTATTAATTTGACGGGCTATTGCCCTGTGTGTGTCAAATTTGTCGATTTTACGACAGTCGGCTTTCGCCCTAGCAGAAAATCATCCGCTGGGCATTATAAATGCCAGATATCATAGATATCTCAGATATACAGTAGCGTATATCATTTCGCTCCGTGTACGATTGTACACTCTTTCGGAGACCGTAGAGGTCTGGGGCAGACAGACGCCGACACTGTTAAATAGTATAACAGCGCCTATGTCTATTGGCCGTAAATCGGGTAATCCGATTGGCCGCAATGCCGACAGTCTATTGGCTGGAATTGGCGGGCATATCAGTCCTCTGTTCGCTTGAATCCTCTCAAGCTCACAGTGCTGAACTTGCATATATATTGTGTACGGTATGACCGTATACTATACGCCCCCTCTTTCTAGGTCCCTTTAGCGTAATGTCTGAGAAGAAAATGATATATTTTCTGGGTATAACAAAACGTTTCGGTGACTGTGAAAATCCTGATATATATACTTTTCAGTAGTTTAAATATCAAAAACCAGGAATATCAACAACTCCATCGGGGTGTGATATATAAGTCGTAATAACCGATTTATTCGGTATATACGGTAGTCAGGAAAAACCTAGACATGCATTTTGTAAATACATATAGCAGTCTGGTATTATATCTGAAGTTATATCAGATACGCAGTGTAGAGTTTGATAACTAGGATACTAGATCCATAAGTGTGTACACAGTTGTACACAAACAGCATAGATGCCGTGTAATGTTATAGCTTCGCATCGTTCATAAATTTTGATCTGCGAGGCAAGCGTAGTACTTTGCCACGTATCAAAACACTCCAGCGGTACGTTTGTACCTATTATAGAGTCGACAACGAGGTCTAAGACAACAGAGGAATACATCTCTGTTTAGAGTGGTATCGCAAATCTCGAGCGATATGTTGGAATTTTAAACGTCCAACTGGACGCAATAACACAGCGGCTGTCCGCCAATAATTCATTTGTGTGTTAAAATTCTACATCTGTTCAGCTCTAGCTGGACTAAATGCGTATGATCGGCACAATTAGCGCCCCTCTTTTGTCGACCTCATATTATTTTATTAATATCAAGGGAGATTTTTTGGTATAGTTTCCTGGTGAAACAAAGTATGGCTGTATGTATATGTCCTGTGTAGCTACCAGGTACATAAAGCCTATGAGGGAGCAAAACGCCGGCTAAAACCGATAATAGCTTATCCAGCTGTTGCCTTCAATGCGAAGCAAACACAGGGTTTAGCCCAGAACTCAGTGTATGTTTACCATAAACAGTATACTCTTACTGTTATCATGTCAAAGTGTTATCAATTGACAGCGGTCAAGGTTGGATCCGATTACAGATACACTCATTGGCGATGACAAATTCTTTATTTTGTCTGACTTGACGGGCTTTGGCCATGTGTGTCAAATGAGTCGATTAACGACTAGCGTTTTTCGCCTTTGCAGAGAATTTTTCTGCCTGGCATCATTTATTAATACCAGAAAATCTACAATTTATGTAGTATCTTAACAGTATACGGTAATATATGCTGTCCGAACAGTATACGGTAATGTATGCCGTCTTGTGGACAATGACGACCGTCTGTGGCGTAGTCATTAGTAAACTAAGTATGTATTCATCACTTAGTGTACAGGGCAGTCTATGTTGGGCCCGAGACTAACAATCAAGACATGCACAAGGATCAGAGTTAAACGAGAGTTTAAAAATGATTCACGTGTTTGGATTGTAGGCCCGAAGGCACGACTCAATAATAACATCAATAATCCGGTAAGCCACACCTGTAGTTTACTGGTTGTAGCTCAGACTCCGTAATAATAATATAAACAATCCGGTAAGCCACACCTGTACATTAATGGTTGTAGCTCAGCATAGCGGAAGAATTCTCCTATTACAATGAAGTAAACTATGCTAGTCACAAATTACTTCTTGGAGAATGATGGCTAATAATTCCTATATGTGAATTGACTTGATTTTTGTTGTGTATATCAACATATGCCATCAGTAAAATACTGAGAAGGTCTAATCATGTTGATGACATGTTATGATCTGCGTTGAGACTCCCTGACGAGGGTTAATCGCTAATTCGTATATTATGAATTAAAAAAACAACCCGAAACTCTGTTTCTGTAAATATATTTCTACAGAATTTACCCGCTGTTTGATAACTAAGGGCAGGAGTCGGAGTCTGAGCTACAACCATTAATGTACAGGTGTGGCTTACCGGATTGTTTATATCATTATTACTGAGTCGTGCCTTCGGGCCTACAATCCAAACACGTGAATCATTTTTAAACTCTCGTTTAACTCTGATCCTTGTGCATGTCTTGATTGTTAGTCTCGGACCCAACATAGACTGCCCTGTACACTAAGTTATGAATACATACTTAGTTTACTAATGACTACGCCACAGACGGTCGTCATTGTCCACAAGACGGTATACATTACCGTATATTGTTCGGACAGTATATATTACCGTATACTGTTAAGATACTACATAAATTGTAGATTTTCTGGTATTAATAAATGATGCCAGGCAGAAAAATTCTCTGCAAAGGCGAAAAAAACGCTAGTCGTTAATCGACTCATTTGACACACATGGCCAAAGCCCGTCAAATCAGACAAAATAAAGAATTTGTCACCGCCAATGAGTGTATCTGTAATCGGATCCAATCTTGACAGCTGTCAATTGATAAAACCTTGACATGATAACAATAAGAGTATACTGTTTATGGTAAACACACACTGAGTTCTGGGTTAAACCCTGTGTTTGTTTCGCATTGAGGGCAACAGCTGGATAAGCTATTATCGGTTTTAGCCGGCGTTTTGCTCCCTCAAAGGTTTTTATGTACCTGGTAGCTACACAGGACATATACATACAGCCATACTTTGTTTCACCAGGAAACTATATGATAAATCTCCCTTGATATTATTATAAAAATAATATGAGGTCGACAAATGAGGGGCGCTAATTGTGCCGATCATACGCATTTATTCCAGCTAGAGCTGAACAGATGTAGAATTCTAACACACAAATGAATTATTGGCGGACAGCCGCTGTGTTATTGCGTCAAGTTGGACGTTCAGAATTCCAACATATCGCTCGAGATTTGCGATACCACTCTAAACAGAGATATATTCCTCTGTTGTCTTAGACCTCGTTGTCGACTCTATAATAGGTACAAACGTACCGCTGGAGTGTTTTGATACGTGGCAATGTACTACGCTTGCCTCGCAAATCAAAATTTATGAACGATGCGAAGCTATACCATTACACGGTATCTATGCTGTTTGCGTACAACTGTGTACACACTTATGGATCTAGTATCCGAGTTATCAAACTCTACACTGCGTATCTGATATAACTTCAGATATAATACCTGACTGCTATATGTATTTACAAAATGCATGTCTAGGTTTTTCCTGACTACCGTGTATACCGAATAAATCGGTTATTACGACTTATATATCACACCCCGATGAAGTTGTTGATATTCCTGGTTTTTGGTATTTAAAATATTGAAAAGTATATATATCAGGATTTTCACAGTTACCGAACGTTTTGTTATACCCAGAAAATATATCATTTTCTTCTCAGACATTACGCTAAAGGGACCTAAAAAGAGGGGCGTATAGTATACGGTTATACCGTACACAAAATATATGCAAGTTCAGCACTGTGAGCTTGAGAGGATTCAAGCGAACAAAGGACTGATATGCCCGCCAATTCCAGCCAATAGACTGTCGGCATTGCGGCCAATCGGATTTGCCGATTTACGGCCAACAGACATAGGCGCTGTTATACTATTTAACAGTGTCGGCGTCTGTCTGCCCCAGACCCCTACGGTCTCCGAAAGAGTGTACAATCGTACACGGAGCGAAATGATATACGCTACTGTGTATCTGAGATATCTATGATATCTGGCATTTATAATGCCCAGCGGATGATTTTCTGCTAAGGCGAAAGCCGACTGTCGTAAAATCGACAAATTTGACACATACAGGGCAATAGCCCGTCAAATTAATAACAAAGCTACAAGAAGTAACTGAAATATATGAAATATATTCAGTATTTACACAGATTGTCAGCACACCAGATAGCATGTTTGGAAACCCACGATTGCGGGTTAACTGAGAATAAAATCAGAAACAGACATACTGAGGGATACCCGCATAGCGGAAGGATTCTCCTATTACTATGAAGTAAACTATGCTAGTCACAAGTTACTTCTTGGAGAATGATGGCTAATAATTCCTATATGTGAATTGACTTGACTTTTGTGGTGTATATAAACAGATGCCATCAGTAAAATACTGAGAAGATCTGATCATGTTGATGACATGTTATGATCTGCGTTGAGACTCCCTGACGAGGGTTAATCGCTAATTCGTATATTATGAATTAAAAAAACAACCCGAAACTCTGTTTCTGTAAATATATTTCTACAGAATTTACCCGCAGTTTGATAACTAAGGGCAGGAGTCGGAGTCTGAGCTACAACCATTAATGTACAGGTGTGGCTTACCGGATTGTTTATATTATTATTGTTGAAGTGACTGATATTCGTTGTAGTGTACAAGCTATCCGTCATGGCTTGGATTTGACAGGCGAATCATGACTTAATTGGGATGATGGAATGAGCAAGGATGCCCCTCATGCTTATTGAAAAGTAAAATCTGCATTCAATACAGATATAGGTTTTTCGCTTTATCTTTTTTTTTTATCTGTTTCTGCCTTTTTTTTCTTGTGCCTTTTTTTTGTCTTTTTTTTGGCTGAAAATGTTGGGGGGGGGGGCCATGCCCCCCGCCCTTCCCCCCGCGCGGAAAGTCAACATAGATATAACGCAGAATTGAAAAGCGATCGAAACGTTCGACAAATAGCCCTTGAGATCATACTGAGTTTACAGGGGCATGCTTAGATGGATACCCTCACACAACTCTTACCATCTGTAACGGATTTAGAACTAGGATTACACAAGTACACACATCATATAACGATCATTTATTAGTTCTATGTTAGTTCTATCTTTATCGCATTGTAAGAGCTTTGCCCTCTGTTACGGGTCGGTAAAGGGTCAAACAGATATTTGGTTGTGTCTTCTTATACGCACAGCTCAGTCGGACAATATGTTTATCGTGCACACACAAATACAACATCGGAACTGAATAGATATTTCTTCAACGGTCTGTGAATAGTTCATACACAACAATATAGGAAAATGTAGAGTATCTGTATGCACTCGTCAATGATTTATAACCTTTTACTGAGATTTTCACTTTCTAGCTGGTGTGAAATACATGGATACAACGATCAAATTATATTTTATAATGAATTACAGGCTAAATACACGTAAACGCTATTTTGGGAATATTTTACATGGAGAAATCCCGAAAACAATATAAAACGTCGGGGGAATGATCACATAAACAATACAAATGGATCTCGAACCCACAACGACGCAAAAAAGCTTATCTGTGTCAACGCAGCGCCTAGCCTATTGAGCTAACAGATATCATCATAATTTTATCCCAGATTAGTAACAGATTTGTGTCAAAAAGGCGACCATTAGAAACATTTTTAATTTCATTTTTAGTCATCAAGGCGAGTCAGAACCAAAATATATTTATGGTTAAACTGCATGGAATGTAAAGATAAATTTAATTAATTGATTTTTATTCTGATTCTTGGCTGCCTACTACACGAAAATCTATCATAAAGGGCTTAAAATACGTCCAATTTATTGAAATGAGCTTTTGACGCATTTTAAACTTGCAATTCTATCCTTGCTTGCACTAAAGTTACATAGTTTTCTTTAAATATTGAAGCCTAGGGATATGTACTCTGGGGTGTTGCTAAAAAAATAACACTTCCACAACATTTTTGCACAGGGCCTAGCTGTGGGCCGATGACAATCGTATATACCGGTGTAAAAGAAAAGATTATCCGACAGGAATAAATGTCCGGGTCCTATCTTTTAAGGATAGCTATCCCCTTAGAGCCAGTTTTTGCACCCCCGTGACAATTTGTCTTCTGTACCAATAAATATACAAGATAACCATAATAAACTATATATTTTATGAAAGCGTATATCGTAGGGATTCCACCTATAGGATTTGTATAACCGACACTGCTATTGTGTAGCAATTATTCCAATTTAAATTAATTGAAACGAAAACATTAGCGTCCATTTTTCAATTAAATTTCATGAAAACTGTTGATTTTGTTTCAACTTTGATGGTATACCTTGATAGGAGACAACTTGACCTAGTAAACTTTATCTCATTTTGTTTTTGCCTGGTTTTGTTTTTACAGCAATTTTACCTAAATAAATTGAAAAAAAGAACGTACTATTTTACGATAACTTGTCTTTAAAGTTGAATAATTAAAAAACAAAGCCAAACTAAAAAAAAATGAGATAACGTTTACTAGATCACCTTATAAGTAATAAGCATGCAAAAGCGTAGCATGGATACTTTTCGAGAAATAAACGTTTAAATCTCGGATTTTGTAAAAAAATGAAAGGCTAGAAATCGAGCAAAATGTGCCCAGCTGAACATCTGAAGAATTAATCCTTATTTTTTGCTTGAATTATATTGTCAAATACATTTTTTATCTGTCTTATGGGATCTACTCGAATTCCTATTTATTTTTGATAACTATTACACTAAGTCTATTCATCAATGTGCTTTAAAATTCAATTTAAACTTTAAAAACTTGCTAATACTTGTTCAGCTGAGAAATGTTAACACCTTTGCTAATTACTTCACGGCGGGTGTCTGAGTGTCAATTAAGAATACAATAGGCACTCAGACAGCTTTAAACGATTTACAATAGAAAGGAGCGTGAAAGGTTAATCTCTTCCATCTAAAAGGCAATGTATTTAATTTTTTCAGTGCCTCAGAAACTATTTTTTTTATCTTAATATTGAAGGACTTCTAGTTAGAATTTTGATTTCATTTTTTCACCAAATGTTAGACAAAATAGTGAATATTTGAATGAAGAAATAAATCAAAAATGACCAATTTTGACCCTCTAACGGGATAGCTATCCTTAACCCAGCTAAGACATTAATTCCTGATTTACAGCTCAGGTAAGACATATTTTCCGAAATAGAAGCAAAGATGAACGCGGACATTTATTCCTGGAACATTCAGCCCTTTCACCCCAGCACACTGCACACTTTTTCAAACATCGCATTAGGTAGTGAGCGTGTGTTTGTCCTTGGTCGATATAACTTGTGTTTAAATGGAACAGGGTTCAAGTTTCTGGTACATTGCTCGGTATCAGTACAGACTGTGTCCTTGGCCAACCCGCGTATATTCTGTTACTTCTGGTTTCGGATGGCTCTAAATCAATTTAGTTCGACGTAATAATGAAACGCTTAAGAATGTATAGTTCATCTGAATGTATCTTGACCCTAAATGCACAAACGCATCATGGGTGGGAAACGCTGCAAGTGTCTTGCTTGTCCATCAGGAAGTGAAGCTTATCGCTATCTTCACAACTTGGAAGTAGTCTCGACATTGTTGATAACTTCAAATTGAACTTTCTCGAAAGATGAATAAGATACAAGCATTACACACTTGGCTGTATCATTAGTAATCTGCAGTGGATAATAGCGCTGCATGGGTGTGCGATCATCGTCTTGGTTATTTACATCCATCGTACAATATCAATGAGACCATGATTTGATGGTGAAAATAACGCTCTAGAACACGTATACAACATCTTTCTGATGAACAGCAGGCTATAAATACCTGAATAACAACACTGTGTTTTCTTGTCGGTGCCCGAACTACATAATTTCTGTCGTTATGAGGGGTATGTTTATGGGAAATGCATTGGACGTATCAGTAAGGCGATTCCAGGAATGTTTCGAATTCCTTAAATTCCTCATTGTGCTGGTGTAGAATATTAACCAGTTGCACCCAGTCCTCCACCTTTGCGTCTACCAACGCTCTCTTTGTCACGACAGCGAGTTTGGTACAGTCTGTACTTGTATGTGAGATCATACACTCCAAGTTTAGCGATCTCCAGGATAAGATGTTCGCGGCTTTGAGTGCTCGATGGACATCATCGACTGTAGCAGTAGAGGGCGACTTCGCCAGTTTCGCAAGTCCATACTTTACTACGGAAGTTGACTTTGTGAAGCTTTTGGGATCGGGTAGAGTTTGATGAAACATGGTATCAAGGATTCGAACCTGCACCGACACTATCCTCCAAATGACAAGCAGAATTGTAGACATTTCTTCTTGTGTAGGTGTGTGAGACCCCTCCTTGGCACACCGCATTATCTGCAGACGTGTATTGGCTTTCTTAAGATCTATAAGTTCCAATTTCTTCAGTTTGTCGAGTTCTTCCTCAATCGTTCTAACCAGGCTGGGGTCCTTGATACGGCTTCGTTTCGCCTGAAGACCGACAATTAGACGAAAAATCTTCCCATCGTTTATGTCCAGGTACGATATGTATTTGCCAACGTGTTTTTCAATTTGCAAAAGTGAAGATACATTGCTCTTCCCGACACAGGACAGACTCGTTTCTTCCTTGAGTGTGTCCATTCCCGAGATGTCCGCTATATCTTGAATGCAACCTTGAATGTCTTGTACCAGAAGCATAATATCGTCCCACTTGGAACTGGCAAATTCTTTCTCTCTCAGAACTGTAGTGATGGCTTTGATACAATCTTTCATTTCCTTGTCTAAGTGCACGCGCTCATGTTCTTGTCTCCAACGTTCAACCAAATCGTCGAGTGATTCCGGGGTTCTTAGCGGGGACTCTATGCCCAATATCTTAGACATTTTGCAGATTTCCGTATCTCTCATCACCCAGTCTCTGTCACATAAGCATTTGAATGGTATGCCAAGTCGTTTGCATATTACACACGCCCATGCAAGACTCCTCTTATCATCAACGTGGAATACCGACGGTTTGTCTTCCGTTGAACTGTTCCAAAACGCTCGTTGCTCAAAGTATGTGTTGACAAGTTGCTCCTCCAAGATTCCTTCCACTATAAGAACCCTTCTAGCGAAAAACACATCCCTGAAGTCCAGTCTTGCTGCAAAGGACATGAAGTTACACTTTTGGAACAAAGCTGGACCAACCTGAATTCCTTTGGCTTGTCCGTTTACTCTTCGGCAGAGACAGACGTTTCTTATCGTTTTAGGTACGATCCAGTCTGGTCTATGGGAAGTCACAAGGATGACCTTGCCGGCATTCTGTGTTATCTTTATCGCCTGCTCCCGCAATCTTTGTATCATATGAGGATGGAAAGAGCGATCCGGCTCTTCCAAACAGAGCGTGAAATAGGCTACGTGGCTGATCAGCAAGGATATAATTTTTGCTTGCAAGATACCTCCTGGACACTGTGATAGAGGGTATGATCGCTCCTCATTTTCCAAATCGACCAGAGTTATTTCATTGCCACTTCGTGTGAATTTATAGTTAGTGCTTCCTATGATATCTTCGAAAACTGTATCTGGGGTATCTTCTTGTGGTAGAAGTTCAAATATGTCCGCCTCGGAGTAGTTTCTTCCCTGAGGTGTTCCGGGCTCTTTATTGCATTGGCCTTTCCTACTCTGACAAATCGTAAATACCATGAAGTCTTCAACCAAAATCTTGCAGAGTCTTTGTTGCTCTCGAATCGCGTAATCATTGTCAAAGTCAGTTTGGGCCACACTGTCAAAATTGTTGAACAACTCTTCCAATTCTCCGACCAATGAGTTCTGGGGATTCTTAGACATGGCATCTGTTAGTCTTTTTGCGCTTGCGTTCATCAGATCGATTTCCAACATATTCAATCGATTAGAGTTGACTTTCTCTGTATATGTGTGGATGCCTTCACTTTCGGTTTCGACAATGATCGCCCTGGCAACTCTCTTTTCATTGGACAATCGATAATATAGACTGTAGACTGTGCTAATATCCTTCTCATCAAGCTGGCTTTCTTTCAAAATGGCCACCGCCTTCTCATCCTTCTTTATTTGATCTAAGACAGTTTTATTGTAACCAAACTTACATATCACATAGCCGCTGTGGTTTGGATGATAAAGGTTTGTCAACGTAAGATTCCCACTTGGACTTGTGCACTGTCGAATAAGTTCAAAGATTCCACTTTTACCGGATCCGATTTCTCCAACAAGTATCCCGACATTGCTTTCCTCTTCTGACGACGAAAAAACGAAATGATGATGGTCCTTAAAATTGAACACATTCTCGAAGATCACCGAGCGAAGCATGATGTCCTGTAATGAAATCAAACACTGTAGCTAAATTATTACCATCGAGTATAGTTGGGGTACAAGGCGACAGAGGCAGCATTATCAAATCAAAGGTATCTGATAGGGTGCAGACCCCTAACTGGATACCTGGTACCCTAATAAGCTCGTAAAACTGGTTCAACCTACGTTTAAAGTCAAACACTGTATAAACGTTGAATGAGGTTCATACAAAAATGCTACCTAAAAATTCGATTCAACACCAGTTAAACAGCGAAACACCTGCTTTGATGCGCGTATGGCAGTTACCTCAAACACTGTTATCATAGATAGGGAAACCATTCAGCATATTTAATAGACCAAAAGGTCTCTTCTGCCTTTGATATTTTTTGAACATCATGATGTCTTGCCGGCATCATTGAAAACTGTTGACCGCTTCTCTCTTGCAGGAAACTAGCTTATGTTTATGTATACTATGATTATCTTTTTGAATTTGGTGCTAATACTGTTATATGAAATAGGTCTTTGGATTATGGACGTGGATATTCTTTAATGGACGACGGCTGAATTATGAATGACGGACCAGACTCTTGTAATTTGTTAACGACAAACATTTGTATTTCATTGTATATGTACATGGTGTACGTGCTCTTCATCGTGGGTGTCCACATGTTGTGATTTTATCTCTTAATCGATTCAATGATAAAGAAACAGAACACACTCGTTTTGCCTATTCTGAGTAATGTAGATTATTAGGATCTAAAACATTTCATAGATTTGCAATGCATTTTATAGATATCGACCATTTTGCGTAGTTTTTATTGTGGGCGTCGGTTGGTTTACGGATTGCTTTCTAATGTTGATTAAACGTTTGCGAGTCAATGCTAAATGACACAATGGTATCAGCTTTTATTATATACTTGGCGATGAGATAGTGAAAATTATCAATCGAATAAAAGCGATATTTTCACTGCAGTGATGATATCAAATATATCATCACTGTGGTGAAATAACAAATGACGTCACACCGCACAAATACATGTCACCGTGGTCACAGTGATAAGGCAATCAATTGAACGAACCTCCACAAGGTTTATGCGCCGAAGAAAAACAAGGTAAATATTTGGGAAGGATTTGTGTGTTATTATGCCTTATGATGAGTACATTATGACAGGGAATAAAACAGCAATAGGCATAAAATGAATAAGAAATACCCGGAATGGCGACACGTATACGCGTGCACCTACCTACACAAGAACGTGTACACCGACAGTGCCAGAGCAGTGCAGAGTGCCACACGAACTAGCGCGGTAAATAAAACACATTCCTTAGCTATAGGCTCGAAATTGGGGTCATATCATGAAAATGTCGCACCGAAGTTGATGAGAAAACATGAAAAACAACTTAATTCAACGACAGTGAACTCTTGTCAGTGAGTATTCATTCAGAATCGGACAAAATCAAAAATGATAACACCACAGGCCAACAACAACGTCGAAGCTGCATACAACAACAACAACCACGCGCAACCGGTAAATCTAAATCTAGCTACAACTTATCGTAACCATTCGATTTTGCGAAATTTTGCTATTTGGGTGGACATGAACGAGATAAAGGCGAATGCAGATTTTACTTGAAATGAGAATAGTCTGTGCAAAAACAAACACAGTGTTGAACCAGGGAGGTCAACGAGAAACCAGTGCGTCAGTCCTGCCCGAGTGTAGACATAGCCAAGTTGACATGGGATCACACGGCTCCATGGATTGTTCGGTTCATCCAGCAATAAAGCAAACCCTCCTAATTCTTTGTCTATTAGTTTTATCGAGTTTGGCTAAGTGTTTAATTGCCGTGAAGAGCTCATCCGTCTGCAATCAGTCTTCAAACATCAACGGCCGGTTGTACTTCCGCCATTATCTTCGTACGGGTCACGTGATCTCCGATACGTTGCCGATCGCGTGACACGTACGAATATAATGGCGGAAGTACAACCGACGGTTGATGTTTGAAGACTGATTGCAGACGGATGAGCTCTTCACGGCAATCAAACGCTTAGCCGAACTCGATAAAATTAATAGACAGAGAGTTGAGAGGGGTTGGTTTATTGCCGGATAGAGCTGAATGACCCATGGAGCCGTGTGATACCATCCTCGCGATCCAGTATATCAATCGATAGGTAACAATCGATCAATCAATCAATCACTTTACTGACTTAGGCATGTCTGCCTATCATCAAATACAGCTGATATGTTACAGTGGAGGTAACAATTTGACAATACATATAGGTACGTTTCTTCCAGTAATAATATAATGAGTTCGCTGACGGGTCGGCATAAAAATCGTTTATTTGGGATATAAAGCTAATAAAATTCTTGAGATCTGCTGGATGTCATCGATACTAAAATGCAGGATACCCGACTCAAAGAAATTCGCGTGCAGCACGTGCGATTTGTTGACAGCAAAGTAGTCCGCGAGTGACGTCACAGTGAAAATAATCAATATTCCAGTGTATCTTCAGTCGAAAAACCCTACAAAATTTTAATTATTTTAATGTTTTAAAACATCCAGAATAAAGTAGTACAACAGAAGTATATAATAAAAAGAAAATCAACTGTTTCTTGACGAATACCATAATATTTTATCTCGTGGGGTGAGAAAATTGACATTTTCTCATCTCAATCGATGAAATATTTATGGCATTCGTCAAGAAACAGTTGATATCCTCTATATATACCACGATGTAACCTCCAAAAGATCTGACTGTATCGACTATACCTGAACGCTGTTTTAACGTATATTTTCAAACGGTAACCATTTTTAACGGTTAATATCGACCAAATGTAAACGTTGTTTCAGCGTTTGTGGATTATTTGGGTAGTTGTGGTCTTAACGGACCTCCGTATATGTTCTTGGTATGCTAGACTTCTGTAAACTTTTTACCACAACGTTCCATGAAGAACGATGAATTATTCAATTAACTTGATCATTATAATTATTTGAAATACTCCTATTTCATTATATTACTAATTAGGTCTATATAGAGATTGTAATCTCTTATCAAATGAACTAAAATCATTGGATTACCTGCGTGTTAAAATCGCTTCAGCTAACAGGTGGTGCAAGCTAACGTCTCTTTAGTACTGGTTGAGAGAAACCGGAATATAAAGATAATATATATATCGCAATATCACGGCACAAAGTTCAAGTTAACTGATATGATTCAACAGCTTATCGCAAACATGTTGGTCATGTAACTGCATGTCGGAGTTCAACCCCTTATTATTCTGTTACATGCTAGTTAAGAAAGGTGAGAAGTACTAGTTAACTCAGGTGACAAGAGCTAACATGTGAAGTCGTAAGCCTGCTGTGATTACGGATCAGTGTCAGCCAGGACAGCTTACAATACACAATCCCGTCACAAAGAAAAGAAATATCACACATGACAAAATCAGTACGGTATGTAACATAACTGATCTATGAAAATGAATAAAAGTAAATTAAAATATTTAAGAAATGCTAGTAATTATGATGAATATATATGTATTTAATGAATAAATTATAAATAAATAGATAAATGCATAAATGACATTCACACTGATGCGTGATCAGGTTTGCACACGATTTTCAGAAGAAAAGAAGAATTTTTTAAAAACTTTTCTCAACTTTAGGTACGAGCTAAAGATGGCAATATGGCCTTCTTCTTGATATTGTGGCATTTCGTGCAAACGGCTTGTTTTATATTTGCATAGCTATTTGGTCGACTATTTTCGCATTCAATATTCCCATTCATGTAAATAGGAGTCAGACCGTCTCAGAGCCTATCCGAAGCACATTTAGATTTATTCCTCGGAAGCTCTCAAGGATTTTTTGTACTGTACCATACATGAACTGACAATTTAAACAAGTGTGCGAGATCCTGAAGAGAATTTCGGAAGCAGAGTGACCGATAATGGGGAAAACAGGACCACATGCAAACCTATCTACATTTTCCCTGGGATCGCGCAGGTGACATTTTTCATATTTAACCAGTTGCTGAGCAGTAGTATATAAAGAGCAAATTCTAGCCGATTTATGCAAATGAGGGGGAAACTGGGGGCGGCTCTCGTCCAATCAGAAGCGAGTATTTTGTAACGTGACTCACCTTGCCCACCTCCAGCACAGAAGAGTTCCAATCTAGGGGGAGGTAACTCTGGGTCACTATAGTTCCGGCAAAGGGCCCCTGGGCATGTATTCATCCGCGGTGACGCGGTTTTGGCGGTGATGCGTTCTCGGGAAAAAGCTTCCGCGGAGAAAAAGTAGTCCCTAGATAAAATGGTCCCATGGAGTCGAGTGAGGTATCAAAGTGAAGCTTAGGTGAAGGGGCATCTAATGGGCTGGGTGTGGGGTTGACATAGCGGCCTTCTGCGCATGCGCGGTGGCCGAAGGTTATGGAAATAGCCGTTTTGAGATGTAGGGGAGCCCCTAGTGGACCGATGGGGTCGAGTGAGGTATCAAAGTGAAGCTTAGGTGAGGGGGCATCTAATGGGCTGGGTGTGGGGTTGAAATAGCGGCATTGTGCGCATGCGCGGTGGCCAGAGTGTATGGAAATAGCCGTTTTGGAGCTAGGGGAGCCCCTAATGGTCCAATGGGGTCGAGTGAGGTATCAAAGTGAAGCCTAGGTGAAGGGGTATTTTATGGCTGGGTGGGTGCATGTAAAATTTTTCCTGAAAAAAACGGAAAACGGACTTTATCGAAAAACCTGGGAAAATGCCTATATGGGGTATGGGGGGTATATAGGTCGCCGGGCTTAACGGGGCTCGCCTGTCAATAGAGTTATCTCCCCTAGTTCCAGGGTGGGTGTATGTAAAAATTTTCCTGAAAAAATACGGAATACGGACTTTATCCTAAATTACGGGAAAATGCCTATATGGGGTATGGGAGATATAGGACCATCCTGGGAAACGTACTTCTATACATTTGCGGTAGGGTTGTGGGGTCTCGTTTTACTCGTCTCGTCATTTAGAACATGATAAGAAGTGTCCCCGTGCGAATCGGTGAAATTTTTGAAAAAGTACGATATAGCCTCATATAGGCCCATACTGGGGTATAGGATCGATGTTTGTCCCCCTGGGAAACGTACTTCTATACATTTGCGGTAGGGTTGTGGGGTCTCGTTTTCTTAGTCTCGTCATGTAGAACACGATAGGAAGTGTTGCGGAGCGAATCGGTGAATTTTTTGAAAAAGTACGATATAGCCCCATATAGACATATATATATAAATATATATTCCCATACTGGGGTACTGATTTTGTCATGGGGGATACTGTTTATCCTACTGGGAAACCTACTTCTAGACATTTGCGGTAGGGTTGTGGGGTCTCGTTTTTCACGTCTCGTCATTTAGAACATGATAGGAAGTGTCGCGGAGCGAATCGGTGAAATTTTTGGAAAAAGTCACCGAGGCCTGGGTAGGCCCATAGGCCTATACTGCATGGCTATGTAAGTATAGGCCCATACTGGGTGGACATGTTGGGGTCTAGGCGAGTCCATAATTGTCCTATGGGGTAGTATGAGGTCTTATTTTGAAGTTCTCGTGGAGGAGCATCCGACTGGGCTAATGCTTCGTCCGTGTTCAATAGTCTGCGCATGCGCAGTCTGGCCCGTAGTATAGAAACCAGGCATTTTGGGGGGTATGTGGGTGTGTGTTTGGGGTAGAGATGGACTATTCACGGTTCGAATGGGTCGTGGAAGGTGTCAAAGTGAAGCTTGTGTGGGTTAGAGTCAGGATGGCGTGCTTTTAAGTGCAAGTCGCGTCAATCTGCGCATGCGCAGCCTGGCCGTAGTAGAGAAAACAGGCATTTTTGGGGTATGTGGGTGTGTGTTTGGGGTAGAGATGGACTATTCACGGTCCAAATGGGTCGTGGAAGGTGTCAAAGTGAAACTTGTGTGGGTTAGAGTCGGAATGATGTGCTTTTAAGTGCAAACCGCGTCAATCTGCGCATGCGCAGTTGGTTGTAGTAAGTAAAGTGGCCATTTTAGGGCAGTGAAGGAAGGTATTTGGGATAGAGATGGACTATTCACGGTCCGAATGCGTCCTGGAAGGTGTCATTTTGTAGTTCTCGGGGTGTACATTCCGATTTAAGGGATGTTCCCGTCATCTGTGACGTCATCGATGACGTCATCAGTAGGAGTAATAGCCAAAGTGTGCATTTTGGGGCAGTACAGGAAGGTATTTGGTGTAGAGATGGACCATCCCTTATCCGATTGTGTCGTGGGAGAGGTCATTTTGTAGCTCTCGGGGTGTAGACCCCGATTTAGGGGCTGTCCACAGCATCTGTGGCGTCATTGGTGACGTCATCAGTAGGAGTAGTAGCGAAAGTGTGCATTTTGGGGCAGTACAGGAAGGTATTTGGTGTAGAGATGGACCATCCCTTATCCGATTGTGTCGTGGGAGGGGTCATTTTGTAGCTCTCGGGCTGTAGACCCCGATTTGGGGGCTGTCCACAGCATCTGTGGCGTCATTGGTGACGTCATCAGTAGGAGTAGTAGCGAAAGTGAGCATTTTGGGGCAGTGCAGGAAAGTATTTTGGGTAGAGATGCTCTATTCTCAGTCCGAATGCGTCGTGGGAGGTGTCATCTCGTAGTTCTCGGGGTGCAGATCCCGATTTGAGGACTGTCCACAGCATCTGTGACGTCATTGGTGACGTCATCAGTAGGAGTATTAGCGAAAGTGAGCCTTTTGGGGTAGTGAAGGCTGTTATTTGGTGTAGAGATGGACCATCTGCGGTGCGAATGCGTCATGGGAGGTGTCATGTTGTAGCTGTTGGCGCGTAGACCCAAATTTGAGAGATATTTACAGCATCTGTGACGTCATTGGTGACGTCATCAGTACGAGTATTAGCGAAAGTGAGCCTTTTGGGGTAGTGAAGGGTGTTATTTGGTGTAGAGATGGACCATCCGCGGTCCAAATGGATCGTGTGAGGTGTTATCTTGTAGCAACGCCCACCAACACCATTCTTAATGCTTCAACGCCCTGGTGAAATAGCTCAGAAGCTCTGATATTCCATGGAATTGTCACTAATTCTTCGAAATGCAGTGATGCCCGTCAACGCCCGTCGTTACACCTTAACACTCTAACATAACGCCATGATATAGACCGGAGAGAGAACAACAACAGCAACAACAAGAAGGATGACACATGAGAGAACAACAACAACAAGAAGTTTTTTTCATATAGTTTATTCTCCCCAATGTTACATCATACCCACGCTGGGGGAGCCGCGTTGAGTATATTTACAATTCAAGAAGATTCTTATCCAATCAGAGGCCACCATTTGCATGTTTCATATTCGTTCCTGTCCGTTAGATGTATTCTTGTCCAATCAGAAGTCTTCATTTCAGAAAGTTCCATCTTCGGCCATGTTCGCTCTGAACCGTTTATTCTAATCATCGTCGGGCAGGCCAGGATACCGTTGAGGCCACATATCCTCAGATAGTTGTTTGTGCATTCTGAGTATCTATCAGTGCATGGGTGAATACTTTCATCCGATAGGGATGGTGGTCAGTTTAACCACGAAGAACGTAACATTGGTCACCCTCTCCACTTGCCATTTTGTGTTTTGACGCACGATGGATAATGGTGAAAGGCTGGTCAAACACCCGGGTATTATTGCTGGGATAGAAGTAACGGAGCTGGTCTGTCTCTTTATGGCGAAGAATGTATCCAAAAGTGAGATTTAACTTGAAGGCTGTATCTTGGTCGTTGAAGATGGCTTCCACGTAGCTCCGTAGACGGATGTTTTCTTCCAACCGGAAATTATATAAGTCCAATATCGGGCGATGCCGATGTTGGACAGTGTCGGATCATGGACCAATGGCGTCGATACATCTCACGCACTGGATGATCTTCGGGTAAGAGATCGCTGGGAACATCCACCGCATCTTCCAGAAAAGGTTCGATGTTGTCAGGCGTATGACTCGAAACCTTAACGGTGGAGTCCGGCTGGATATCCAGGCTCTTCTGAACTGTGGGTATAGGCGGGCTCTCCGTCATCGCATCACCCGTGGCGTTCGTCTCCCCGGGCTTATCTTCACTGGGCCTGACCTTTTGCGGCTCCTCTTCAGTAGGAAGTTGTCGCGCATACCGTGGTGATGGACTATGAATCAAACGTTGGTGCCGTCTTAACTGACTGGGTCGTTTGCAGAGTTGACCACATTCATTACATTGTTCCGTCGCACCCTCGTGGAGTGAGCGTTCGTGGCGCAGTAAATGATCCTCCCGATTAAATGACCGTGCGCAGGTTATACAAGTACACCGTGCACCGTTGTGGATGGAGGCCTCGTGGCGTCGTAATTTTTCTGGGCGAGTAAATGACTTCTGGCAAGTTGCGCAAGTGAACATCTTGGTGGTTGACAGAGTGAGAGAGTTGGTGGTGGTGGTGGTAGAGTCTTTAAATATAGGAATGAACATGTGTCCATATGTATTGGTCCTCTCTCATGTGTCATCTTTGAAGATGGCGGCTTGTGGTGGTGGGTGGTGGGTTTAAGATGGCGGCTTGTGGTGGTGGGTGGTGGGTTTAAGATGGCGGCTTGTGGTGGTGGGTGGTGGGTTTAAGATGGGGGCTGGTGGTGGTGTTGGTGGTGTGCGGTGGTGGTGTTGGTGGAGTTGGTGGTGGTGGTGGTAGAGTCTTTAAATATAGGAATGAACATGTGTCCATATGTATTGGCCCTCTCTCATGTGTCATCCTTGTTGTTGTTGTTGTTCTCTCTCCGGGGCCCTTAGAACTCGGCTCATGCACACACGCACACAGACACACAGACGCATACACACACACACACACACACGCATCAGACGCATACACACACACACGCATAAACACACGCATAGACGTATACACACACACACGCGTACACACACACACACACACACACACACACACACCCGTACCCACGGATGTTGTCTTGTGAGGTTATGGTCTTGAGAGGTATTTTTGTCCGGTACCTCACAAGGTATGTTGGCACGAGAAGTGCTTGTGAGGTATCAAAAGAGCACACAAATGGGGAGCTTCTGAGGTACCATACGAGGATGCACATACCTCACAGCAATATATTGAACTCGGTGAAAACACCTCACAGTGCCAATCAATGGATCTACACATTACTCACTGTGTCCTATAGTCCGTCTTGACCTTGTCATAATCATTGCTTCACCCCACTTTTTACCGAGAGTGACCTGCCTCAAGAATAACACTCGAAAATACAGGAAATTCAGCATCAATGCCATATTAATCTTGGGATGAGGTCTCAATTTTTGCAACACACATCAACCGAACAGGCTTCCGAGGTATATCACTGTAAGTCTAGTTCATACCTCATAAGAACAAACACACCTCACAGGGCTAAATTTAAATGCACATACCTAACAAGGTAAAACACACAGCTCTATAAATACCTCACAGGGCTAAATTTATATGCACATACCTAACAAGGTAAAACACACATCTCTATAAATACCTCACAGGGCTGAATTGATCTGCACATACCTAACAAGGTAAAACACACATCTCTACAAATACCTCACAGGGCTGAATTGATCTGCACATACCTAACAAGGTAAAACACACATCTCTATAAATACCTCACAGGGCTGAATTGATCTGCACATACCTAACAAGGTAAAACACACATCTCTATAAATACCTCACAGGGCTGAATTGATCTGCACATACCTAACAAGGTCAAACACACAGCTCTTCAAATACCTCAGAAGACAACTGTGTCCATGTGTATACCTAACAGACTTCAATTCAGATGTTTTCAGTATACCTCATAGAGCCTCATTAAGGATGTTCAAAAGTGTGCATGCAATCATCAAACAGCCATGTATACCAGACATCAACTACAACCCCCCCCCCCATTGGTGAAATTTAACTGTATGTGCCAAGTTTACTAATTATATTTTGGTCTATTCACTTTAGCAAACTGTAGCACAACCTTTCAAGCAGCCTGAACAAGGCAGTTGGCAAACAAGGCCGTTTACAGGTACATGTATGACCATACAGCTGTAATGAACCCAGCTTAGGAGAGAGAGAATTAAGGTTTAATGTCGCGTTCAGCAATATTTCAGATATATAGCGATGACCGGCCTACGATGATCAAACAAAATTCTAAGTACTCACGCCACAGTCCAACTAAAAATATATATATTTCAGATATATAGCGATGACAGGCCTGCGATGATCAAAAAAATTCTAAGTACTCATGCCACAGTCCAACTAAATAGATCTTCCAAAGTCGCCGCTTGATAAAAACAAAACTCTATGCAGTCGAAAAGAATATGTTTCACTGTGAGATCTTCGTGACATGAAATACACCTTGGGACTGACTTTCAAGTATTACATACACAGCAAAGGGAGGAGATTGGGGGGGGGGGGGTGGTTGGAGAATATTCCATGGTGTTAGAGGGGGGGGGGCAAATTTTTGTTGTGTATATTAATACTGGAAGTTGAACAGTCCCTTATCCAACTGTCACCACACACAGATGGCAGTGTGCTGCAATACCAAACCATAAGAACAAACCACAGATTGAAAGAGATAGATCAAGATTTTTATTGCATGCTGTTACAAGTAATATAAAACAGAATGAAGATATTACATGTATTTAGGACTGGAAGGCTAGCGGTCTCTTCATTTGATATGTGTGTAGGTCTACTCACAGGCCCGCAAGTGGTATTCGGGTGAAATGTCGAAATATGGGGTCTCTATATATAACCCCATGCTTTATATAAATCAACATCTCGAAATATGGGGTCTCTATATAGAACACCATGCTTTATATAAAGCAACATCGATGTTGATTTATATAAAGCATGGGGTTATATATAGAGACCCCATATTTCAACATTTCACCTGAATACCACTTGCGTAGACCTACACACATATCAAATGCTTTATATAAATCAACATCTCAAAATATGGGGTCTCTATATATAACCCCATGGTTTATATAAATCAACATCGATGTTGATTTATATAAAGCATGGGGTTATATATAGAGATCCCATATTTCGACATTTCACCCGAATACCACCGCCCACACCCCCCAAAACTCTTGTTTTGCGGGACAGTGGTCTACTCCAGCAAAATCCTTTTATACAACCCATCCATAATTCCTTCAAATGAACATTCCTAAAATATCATATGCCATGATTTCACATGAGGGGTTTTTAAGCATGATACAGTCTAATTAATCCAAATCCTGCAATAACATATATTTGCCCCAATATAGATCAAATTTCAATCAGATTACTTCTAGCCTTGCCACATGGATGTCCTCGCTATGGTGTATACATAATTCAATTCCAATCAGAATATTTATCATATATTTGAATCTATCAGCAAACTGAATTACAATGTTCTATCTACAGGCTTTCACTTTAAACTTCATCTTCAAAATTTTACTATTCCTAATAAAAAGAGCAATTGGTGAGAGAGAGACAATGCTAATTACCAGTTGTACATCCGTCACGGCGTCAGTGTAAATTTCGTCCCTTGTCATGTCAGCTTTTATGAACACATCATCGCAACATACGTACACTGTTAAGTAAACCCTTGACATATTGAAGATGGTATGTATGTGGAAAAAGAAAATGGCGCAAAATCTCGTAATGACACATTACAGCACACAATTTCAGGACCCTAGTTTCAAAGTTCTAATAATTAGCATAATAACAAACAGATTTGCAGGCTGCACAACTGTTGAGCCATGCAGCTTGCCTTGGCCAAATAAGTATATTGTATTATTTAGCATTCGCCAGATTTAGTAAACTAGTCACTGTCAGTCTGGAATAACTGCCCACATGTATTGTCAGCACACATATCCAGTACTCCAAACATACATTATGAGAGTCTGCATGTTTATAATCCAATAAACAAACTGATATCTGAACTCAAATGTAGAAAAAAAGGGAACAACTAAAGTATGTGAATAATCGTGAATAATGCAAATAAATAGCATTGCTCAACTTAAATAAGGGTACCAGACATATATACATCCTGAATTTCCCAGTTCTAACCGAATTGACATCTGAGAACGAGGCTAAACAAAACATTGCTGACCCATGGACAGATGGACTGACAGATGGAAATATGAAATAATGGCACCCACATTAACATGCTAAAAGCATCATAACATCTTTAATACAGCTTTAAAGGAAATGTAACTCTGCTATAAAACTAGTGGAAATGCTCCCTATATAGAATGATAAAAATCAAAGATTTTTCCCCTTTAATAGGAAAGATGCAAACATGGAAAATATAGAAAATTTGATTGGTTTGATGTCGTGTTCAGCAGTATAGTGAGTGAGTGAGTGAGTGAGTGAATAGGGTTTAACGCTTCAGCAGTATTGGGCCTGCTATATCTTTAACTGGCCATGTGTGATTTGTCACGTACATCAATGGACGTGGTGGAGCAAATTCGCCTAGGCTAGGAATACAACATTAGTTCTCACTGTATTCATACAGGCGAACCAAAAACAGGAAAAAATATCTGGTATGAGTTTTGGATTCTGCAAGGAAAGTACTTCCACTGACCCTAGCCTGCATGTTCACGTTCATATCTGCAGCTGAGAAACTATTTTCAGCTCTCTTGCCTTATTACGTAGTTTAACATATCTATTTGTTTAATTTACTGCTAACTCTTCACCGTGTTAACAAACATGCTTCTTTTTTCCGTCTGTATTTACAACACTCATCTTCTCTTTAACATTAGGCCAACTCCCTCACTCACAGGAATAGTTCAGAAATGCCTGACACCTTTATTTGGTAATTCAGTGTCCAGATTTGACAAACGAAGAATTCCCTTATTTGAATCTGCCCCAAATGGACTGATAGACGGAAAACACAACCGCTATATACACCATTCTAATTACAGGTGGGGAGGGGGTGCATAATTATAGCCATGACTAATATACATGTACTAAAGTATGGTAATGGCACATAATTAGATCAATAACTTGGACTGTAGGACAGTTTCTTTAGCCGACATATTGTAGAGTAACCCAATTGTGGACAGTTTTGAACAATCAGAGCTGAATGTAAGCAGAATATTGTCTGGAATTGGCTTATAAAGTGTTTTTTAAGTGATCAAATTATTCGAGGCCTTATCTTATGTCCACACACGAGCCTCTGTAAAAGCAATGGTTGGCGCTGCTACATCTAATTTTTTTAAACGTGTAAGCAGCACAAATTTACAAAATGATACCCATATCTAACATGAATACAGCTTTGAAGAGAATGTAAACTGTGGTAAACATCGCAGAAATGATAAACGATTTTTTTAAGACAAGCATGGAAAATATGCGTATATGTCACATTCAGCAGTATTTCAGGCATATAGCAATAACTATGATATGATTAACTTCGTATGTGTGGTTAGTCATGCACAGACACCAGGTAGAGCAAATTACAACTCCTGCTGCCCACCCACTTGGGGTCTTCAAAATTGGAATGTTGAGGGCACGGCCATTTTTATTTTGCAGAAGACTTCAAAACAATGCGAAAGCCTAACGTTCTGTTGTGCCTAATCAAAGCTCAAAATGAAATCCGTTAGTAAATTTACTTTCAAAAATCAGGTACCGGTACGACTGCACATTTTGAGGTTACGTTCCCTTTATTATCTCCAGCTTGATCAACCATTTTCATCTCTGTCACCCACAGGTATTCCTATCTACTGTTAATGCTGCCGTCGGCAGACCAACAATCCAGAAATAACAAGGTCCACCATGTTGGATTCAGAAATTCCGCCAAATTCAACCGTCTCTTGACTCATCCACACTCAGACTTACCGTCTGTATCGCTTTAGTACATTTCAAAACTCCCACGTGTGGTTGTCAAGACCCATTTACCTCACTTTTTTGGGTAAAAATCCATTTAAAAAAAATTCAGCGAGCATGCAATCTCTCTCAATGGAAATCATCTCCACGAGCGGCTATTTTAGTGCTCATGAATTTTTGGCAATCTCATTGTATTAATTCCTGCAAATCTTGCACCATCATTGGCCATGTTGGCCAAAAATATAACGCGGGAGTTTTCACCATCCCAGCTCTCCTGTCTTATATTTTTGACCAATGGAGGTGTGAGAGATGGGAGAATTGGGCCAATGAAATCGCCGGAAATTTGTGAGTGCTACAAAATTCGTTCGCAGGCCTTGCTTTTCATTGAAATCTATGGGAATCCAAACAGATTCTCGTAATCCAACTTGACAGGGATCTAAAGCAGTTAATTCTATAGAGAGTTGAAGAATTTATCTGTTGGATTCCCGCGAATTATTTTGCGCGAGTGTTGATGGGAATTAGATTCCCGGATTCCCGTGGAAAAGCAAGCCCTGGTTCATGGAGTTGATTTCCGGTGACGGAGGTTGCATGCTCGCTGAAAATGAACAGTTTGAATGGATTTTTACCCGAAAAAGTAAGGCGAACTGTGTCACACATGAGAGTTTTGGAAAATACCAGAGCATACAGTAAGAAGGACACAAATTGGTTTTATTGGGGATGAGTGTGGACGAGTCAAGAGACAGTTAAATTTGGCGGAATTTCAGAATTCAACATGGCAGACCTAGTTATTTCTGGAGTGTTGGTCCGTTCACTGCAGCATTGATGGTAGATAGGAATACCTGTCCTGTCGCCTTGGTTAACTTAACATCATATCTATTCATTCAATTTACTGCTTAGTCTTTCACTGTAATTTTAACCTGCTCCCTCTTCCGTCTGTATTACAGCATTGACCTTATTCTTAACACCAAGCCAATGACTCTTTCGACTCCCTCGCTCACTCTAATAATCCAGAGAATTAAGCCTCACATGCAGCTTTATTTGGAGCTTTCAGTGTCTGGATTTGTCCTGCAAAGAATAACTTTTCTTCCTTCGACTCTGTGTCAGTCCATGGGATTTCATTTGCTGAAAATTAGACACAAATATAAGATCGTCATTTACCCTTAAAACATAAGTTTAAGGAGAAAACATGTTCTGCTTCAAGTTTATCAAATTTCCAGTAGTGTATATACTTTATAAAGCTACAATCAGAATAGGCTGTATCCAGAACCACATTCACAACTCTGTTGTGCCAATGTTCTATTTCAACAAAATTGAGTATTATTTTTTGATCATTTAGAAAGTGATCGTATAAAAAATAATATCTTTCTATGTATTCATCTATGGGAGCTGTGTCATTACAGTCATCAGAGGAGTACTGTATGTCGCTGACTGTCAAGACTACCAGTCTGCTACCTCCTATTTTTGTGGGAGACCCATTGGCCGAGTGGTTTGGATCGCTGACATATAGTGACGGCGATTTGGGTGCCTGACTCTGGGATCATGCTGGTTCGAATCTCACATGAGACTCGACTAATTTTCAGAGAGTGTGTTCCCAAAATAACGAAATTATTGTAAATTATGTTCTATCTTTGACATGTTTGACAGAATTGCCAAAACTGAAGTCAAATCGCCACCAAACACTTCAAATTTATACTGTCTTAGGAGAAATGATAAGGGAAACATACAGATTGTATGAGCAATAAGTCATCATTGCTTCCACTTAACTCTATCTGACCTGAGATTGGGGGGGGGGGTGCTTCCCGAGTGCCAGTGAACTTTTCCCTTCTACTTCGATACGACAAAGCCGAGGTGATCTAACTTTTAGCTTAATTATCATATAAGGGTCATTTTGACTATTTGCAACCCCTGAGTGGAGGAGCATGGGTAAATTAAAAACGGTGGACATGTGGTGTCACAGGAAATTGAAACAGAGCCCAAGGAGCTTCAATATACGCCTGTATATCTAGAATTACATTGGTCCAAAATCCAAGGTTGTTTAATAGCCTTGATTCCAATTGGTAGCTAGCAATCCAGAGGAAGGTCTACGGTTTTGTGCTTCTGAGACTGTAACATATATATGTTATATTGAATGATAAACTAAAGTGGGCTTAACTCTTGGTAACTAGTTGACTTTGAAACAAGAGCCGAGGGCACACATATCCCACACTGAAATCGACAATAGTCAAACACAAGAAAATTGTAGTTTTCCTGCAAATGAAGGAAGAAGAAAGTGATGAAGTAAACCTTTGTTCTTGAGTTAATAAAATGGTATGGAGTTCATAAAGGACCCCTCTTCCCGTTAAATTAGTAAATGTATCGTTTTCATTTCACAAGAGTTTAACTAAATGTAGCTGTTTCAAACATGGGAGA
>JAVTVY010057125.1:0-29692 GCA_036873755.1 Hanleya hanleyi | reverse complement strand
CGTCTATATTGAGAGAAACGGTATGAATTTTAGCAAAGTATGGCTCATTTATTTTTCTTGAAATACAAAGATATGAAGGCTTCGTACAGAGCTTCCCATTGGTTTACTTGGGTCATTATCCAGAAGTTTGTTTTCATATGCAAAAAAATCATATTTTGAAGAATATGTCATAGGTTTTATGACGTTTCCGCTTCAAATATGGGTGACGTACGGCAAAATTTATAGAAGCGAAGAGAATTAACTTTGTATTGAAAATGGATTATCATTTTGATTATCATTTTCAATACAAAGATATTTCCGTTCTTATGACGCATTCTCTTAACGATAACGATATATAGGGATAGTTTTTGTCCCCAGTTTACATAATCTCTTCTTCAGCATATGCACGCTTTCGACAATTTTGCTTAAAATCATAACTCAACGACTGCATGGGACTCAGACCTGCATCGTCTATGCGAGCATCCACCTGGTCATAATGCCTGGCGCCCTAACCTGGATGATCGCATCCAATTTTCCTAAATGAGCATCTCGAGAAATTATACTCCTGTCTTCCGAGTCATTGCACTTTTAAAAATATGTGTGGTTCAAAGTAAGTAAGATGAGCAATAGTCCTGTAAGATGTTACCTGAAAACTCTATAAGAAAAGGGTTGAGAAGGGCAAAAAAAAAAATTCTGGAGTTTCCGGAATCCATATCTTTGATCCTAACATCATCTTTGTCATGTGACATTATATCGTCCATCACCCCAAATCAATTTGACGACACATTTTATGGTTTAGACGTGACGGGCCATATTTTCATTGCCTCTTTACCTTGCAGTTCCTCGCCCAGTCATATCTTTAGCATATCATTCTGATTGTATAGTCCTTAACGACATATTGCAATTTAATCAGTACCGTTAGTCGCTTATAACCTGCTGGTATTGTTTGTTACTGGTGCTTAGTATTCAATATTATATTTTTCTCCTCAGACTGTAAAAAACTATTTTTATATTATATTTTAATTCTGAAAAAAAATCTGTGTCAGATATATTTCACCTTTTCTGTCGAATATGTGCAGGTACATTCTGTTGCCAAGTCTGTGTCGGAAGGAAGATGGCGTGGTGTTCAGTTCTGGGTATATCAGTGGCCACAGCCAGCTGTTGTCATCACGCGTTTGGAGGCAACAGACCAGGTACGGTAACTAAAAATTTTCAATTAAATTATTCTGTCAAAACGGTATAACAAGTATACCAATTAGTAGAGACCAGGGTTAAAATGAAAGGAATAACCAAACTCATTGATTTCTCCTGACCTTGGTTGGGTTAACGGGTCCAGTAGAACGGACTCTCTCTGTTGGAAAATTCGCATTTATGTAAGGAAAGAAATTTGGCAGCTTAACTGCGTCGTATATTGCAGGGTAATTTTATGATTCAAGATGACAGCCATTTCTGTCGATTGGTAGTGCCTGATCTTAGACAATTGCTCTACCTCAAGTTTCCCGAAATTGAAATGTTTCTTATAGTAAGAATTATTTTCTCATATATCCAATACTGTTTTGGAAGGGTTGACCCTGTTTGAACTGCTGCAATGCACTGATTGGTCACCATAATCGGGCTACCAACCTAATACTCATTCTGCTATTATTTTGCGCGACAACGGTAAGGTATCAATTCTGGATCAATCTGATGGTAACAGGAAACGAAATACATGTATGCAACCATTTATAGAGATTCATCATGATGAATTCATTTTGAGTGATAATGGTGGCCATTGATCTAGCATGACATTTCTTTTAGTAGACAGTGTATTAAAAGGTGACTATACAACCAAAAACAGATAAAAACAATTAAAGACCCACCGGTATATAGATTTATGAACACTACTCTTGTAGGCTCCCCATGACGTTTGCATCTTCGCAGTTGATCAAGACAAGATGAAGACAATGTTGGACGATCCACAAATAGTAAACTGGAAAGACAAGCCTTACTTCTGGGGTAAGTTTTTATCCCACATCAATGCGCAATTTTATCTTTAAAATATAGCGGTCAACTGTGACTGTTAAAAGGACCACAGAAGATGCGTCAGATCCTAAGTTTTCTAACTACAGTCAGCTTGAATTCCCAATATGCATAAACGTAGATAGTATAATAGGGGTTCTAGAGCAGAGATCTTTTATGTATAAGAAACCGAAAGAAACTCTCATGAAAATACTCGGGTGATGCCCTCAGAAAATGTCCCGGCCCGGGCTATGACCCCAAACTATTCCTCCAGACAATGCCAACAGGCAAAGTCGCCTATGCTCCCAGATTGTATGATGCCCCAGATTAATATCCCAGGTATGCCCCTGTCTTTTATCTTCATACCCACAAAATTCATCATCACGAGTCCCTGAGCCCGGGTCGTATGTCCCATGCTATTATCAGAACAGTTCAGTTTGACACGCCAGAGTAAAAACAGTTTGTGAGTTTCGGTTACGAGGTATTACCGTTACCCTGTCGAGCTAAACATTTTCACACTCGTCTGAGTCAGCTTCTTTACGAGGATCAAAACAGAATGTCATTGATAACACTTACTTTATGTTCGAAAAGGTATTTTCCGACCGATGTTTCCATTAGCGTGTCTGTCCCCGCCCGAAATAGTACGGTACTGATAATTATTCGAGGTTTGATCCACACAATCGCATACGCGCTTTGAGACATAGAAAAACACAATATTACAGAAGTGCTGACAAATATGCACTTTTAAAAACATTACCTCTTTGATTTTATTGAATGCAATATTAATGTGTTTTTAATGGCTATGTCTAGGCATCGATATGAAACACTGGCCTGTAATAGAAGATCTCGCTGTGAAACACGGCCTGTCGATAGACCTTGGTCGTGATGCATATTCAGCCAGTATCTACCAGCTCGACATTCAAAACATGCCAACTATGTAAGTATATCCTATTATAATTTTGGTAACCGCCTATGTTTGTATTTTGTCCGGTCCGTAAGACCAGCTTTGCTTGAAATAACACGAAACAACGCGTACGGCAAGACTGTATTGGTTAATTGGGGGCAATTTAAGCAAAAAATATGGATTTATAAAAGGGCTTCAGACGCCCACTGCGGACCGGAAGTTGGTTTTGCTCAAAACACCGTGAAAAGTTGTCAGGATAGCATGGGGTGGGGGAAGGTGACTTAAAAAAAAGAATGAAATAAAAAGGGACTATTGACGTCACCGAAATGCACTTAGGATAGCACTAGAGTGGGATCCAGACGGCAGGGAAGGAAAAAGGGCATTTAAAGCACACTGGTGGTCAGGAACATGAACTTTGTCCGGCCCCTATCTCCTAACCGAGATAGAACACTTTTCTCCACATTGGGGACGAGTGTCCGTTCATGGTTGCAATAGAAAAAGATATGAAAAGGGATACTAATCACAAGGACATTTTTATCTAACAAATCGGTTTATCCAAAATTCGGTGTATCAAATTGATTATTCGAATGCTTGCAGTGTTTACAACAGGAATTTGAAATTGATCAAAATTTCGTTCTTCGTTTTGAAATTGTGCGTTGTTTTGATGGGGGGAGAGGTTATGCAGACAGAAGGATATTAAGATACATTGATACATACATGTAAGACCCTCGCTGATCAATGGTTTCATGAATTTCACGGAAAAGTGGACAAAAACTCATACCTAGACCTCAGACTCACGGAGATACGAGGACTTACAATGTATAGCCATCGCCCCAATGTACGTTTTCTTCACTTGGCTACGCAGATCGAACTAACTGCGGCAGCTATGTGTATTAGCCGTATAGATTATGATGTCTACCCGACCTCCGTGAATCTGGGGGCAAGGTACTAACCTATCCATGGTGGCATCTAAGGGGGAGGATACGGTGACGGGTGTCAAAGGGCTAAACCCCCTTCAAAGAACGGGTGTTACGCTATGAAAGTAACCGTCATATTTCTTTTGGACAAAGGTTATCCTTTCGACCTACTCTGTGTGTGTTAAGAAACAATTATATGTTAAGTGATGCAAACGTTCTACAGGTTATAAAAAGATGTCAGGGCGCGTTGCGTCCTCAAATCCTGGAAGGAAGAGATGAATCCTGCGTTACCTTAGTTCAGACGGACTGCGTTGCCATAGGATTTATCAGGAAAAAAAAGAACCAAACGACGATGGTAAAGATGATATATGAACATGGTTTATTCTTCTCTTACAGGGTACATACGCGATAGAGCAACCCTCCTCATAGCATAGTTCCTTTCCGAGTCAAAATTGTAAATGACTTCTCAGTCAAGATGTTAACTGACCGTCTTTTGAGTCAAAATGTTAATTAAATGGCTTCTGAGTGAAGATTAAATCACTGACCACATTGAGTTTGCTTCAAAAATCAGTTGACATGACAAGGAAATAAACGCTTAAACTGTGGCTTGCGAGTGTCCAATCATTGTTACAGAGGATTTCATAATAATTTACCAAGACATCTTTCAGTGGCAAGAAATTACATGCCTAAAGTGAATCAAAAAATAACATAACATTTTGATACGATCCTGATGATGGCATAAATTATAGCCGAAATATAATATCATATCACATACGACCATGACTTCAATCTTCGGAGTTACATTTATCTTAGTACATAGCATGTAACTTTGCACCTCTTATCTGAAGTTGCCAACTTCTAATAATATGTTAATTTCATTTGGTGTGTTTCTACGATTCTCATTGGCTGAGTGGCTGTTTGAAAGCCCATCACCCAATCAGAGATCAGCATGACAGTCGAAGATAACTTGTAAGTTTACAACTTCTCACACAACAAAACTGTTCAGCTTCACACTTGCCAGATAACATGGCGTGTTTGTAAACATCACATCAGTCACAAATGGTAAACTATTATGAAATCTCCTGTAATATTCACACGAACCAACAGTTGAAAGATCAGTACTGACCAATCAGATACTATATGTTTTATGGTTTGTAGTGTATATCCAATACATTGCGTTATACATTATTCGTTAAAGCCTAGACAATTCAAGTAATTTCAATATGTTACAGATTCAGATATGTGTGGTATACCATCTACAGCAGAATATATTTAAACGTCGGATCAGGAAACCTGACCTCTTGACCAGATCAGTTGGCCGTTCAGATCAAATGACCGCTGTATGCCTGTCAAATATATAATATAGCAATGGTAGTAACTAAATATAGCAGGGATACATAAAAGGAAATTAGGGTTACCATAATTAAGTTTATGTGAGGATCAACAAGGTCGCTTTCTTATGTTGATGTGATTATAGTTTTATTGTAACTGTTGATTGTGAGTTATCGCCCTTATATTAGACTCTCCAACTTTGTAACACGAGGTCGATCGGTGTTTCCTCGGCTACCTGGAATTTGTTTCTGAAAAATGTCAGTGATGGATTTGGTTTCTCCAGTTTGCTACAGAAATGTAGGGAACGTCACGTTTAAGTTTTTTCCAGTCCCACAGATTCGGACAATCTGGGTCACGAGGTCGCGCCGAACGAGGTTTCGTTGAACAGTCGAAATCTGGCCCCTGACTCATGACAACCACTGAGGACCTGTTGGCCTTTCGGATCCATACATCAAGGACCCGACTGGTGTTACGAATGTGTAATGACTACACTAGTAGACACTCTTTGCAAGATATGCTGGGATGCGTTGTTGGATGAAGCGTGGGATGTCCCCTGCATATCCGTAAATTGAGTTCGTCGGGTGGTTCAAAATCAAATGGGGTCCACATTTATCATGGTTTTGTGCGAATTCAACTCACTCGTTACTGTGTCGCAATTTATATTTAGCCTAAATTCCAGTCAATTTTATCAATGTTATTAGCTTGGATGCTAGCCCTTATACGGTTATCACTGATTATCAGCCTATACTTGTGAATCACAAGGTGATCACATTAGTCTGAAATTATTTCCATATTTTGGTTATGTATAATGGAATTCAGTAAATAAGAAATTAATTTGTAAACATTTGAATTTTCATAGTGTCCTATAATTGTACAATTCACCGTACTATCATTACTATTGATGCTGTTTTAGAATCAAACTGTTTGATAGAATTTATACACTCTTCAGACTTCTCCTTTTCATACTTTAAATCTCGTGTCAGAGTGTGTACTATTAATATGCTTATGGAGACTTTCATTAAAAGCTGCACCTTGATGGACCATCAATTGTTGACATAAATTCCAATGGTAAGCATGGAAAGTCATTGAACTATACTCACAGTGCTGGTGTGCACTATAAGCATGCATTATGCAACATTCCAATTTGAGCATGCACTTGAGTACATATCGGTCTATTTCTCACACTTAGTGGCCATGTTCATCATACTACTGCTTGTTAACATTGATTGATTGGGCTGATATATCAGTTGAGCGATTTGCCACAGACCCTAAGACATTTGTCATAATTTGGGGAATTGACTTTTCATGATTTTTTTATTTTAATAAAATTAATCACTGCAATGTTTTTGGAAGAGAAATGGTCTTCCAGTGGAAGCAGTTAATATCATAATATACATGGTTTCTAAACCTAGGGTAGGTTGCCCATTAGCCTTTGTTCACTATTTATAATTATGAATTGTCATGCACTTATACATGGCAAATTCGGTGCTTTGTGAGCTCTAAATCTCTATTCTTAAAATATCTAAGAGACTAATTTCAAAATCATGGTGAGTGGCTGTGAATTTGTTAAAAACTTAGCTAAATTCAACTTACATGAAGATATTTGTGAGAATTTGCACACTTTTAAACTGAAGCACCTAAAATTTCAGAGGCATTTCTGGCATGGCATATTTTAATTGATTGCGATTACAGGGGAGGTTGACCCCATTTGCTAATGTACATTGTACACAGCTAATTGTAATTGCTGGGGAGGTTGACCCCATTTGTCACTATTTGTTCAAGGGGAGGTTGACCCCTTGCAGGTATGGAAATAAGGGACAGTGATCAGCAATAACTAATCAAATTTGGACACTAACCAATCCAAATTCCATAGTGATAAAACATGGATACATATTTTGCTGACCAAATTCAAAGCTTTTAATAATGATCTCTGATCAAATTATTTTCCCTTATCTCCAACCCTGCCTTGGCCACTGTACATTGTACAACATGGTTATTTACAGGGGAGATTGGCCCCTTTTTACCATGGTACATAGTGACTGTACATGGTATGATTTAGTGACTGTGATTCCTGGGGAGGTTGACCCCAGTGTAATTGCAGGGGAGGTTGACCCCATTTGTCACTATTTATTACAGGGGAGGTTGACCCCTTTTGCCATTGCACTGTATGAATCGATAAGACACTTGGGCACGTTGACCCTATTGTTTGTGATTTCATGTTTTAACACAATTTTGTGAAATCCTATCCTATCCTGTCAAATGTAAAACTTCCTTATGTAACGTTTTTGCATATGTGAACAGGCAACCCTAGAAAATATTGTGGGTGGCCTTATATTATGATCTGATTTTTTTCACAGTATATGACATTTATCCAGTTTATATGAGGAAGACCCAATTTGTCACAGTGTTGACACAATTTGCTGCTCTTAGGTTGACCCTTATTTGTCACATTCACAGTAGTGCCACTTGTGGTTGTAAATACGGGAGGTTGACCCACTTGCTACACTCAGAGTAGTGACTCTCATTCATAGCTGTTTTAAATACAGAAGGTCCAGGGCCTGAACATACAGATTGTTTCTCAAGTGCTCTGTATCTACATTGTCTAGTTACCATTTAGACATTACTGTTCAATCCTGAATTCATGAATCCAGGACATCAGGAAATGAATCGCATGCCCAGAATGTGGATACTGCGTTATATCTCTATAATTACAGATCCTGTTGTATCTGCGGACGATTTTGGATGTTGGGAAGCCCAGGTGATTTTTTATCCCATTCCGCTGTCCAGTCACTCCTATCCTGTTTTGGACCCTCTGCTCCATTGTATATTCATGAGATGGAGACCTATCATCGACTGGAATATCCATCATTCCTTCTTCATCAACTCCAGAATAGTCCATCAAGCTAGAGTCCTGCTGCTTTTGCTGACTTACCTGTTCTACCAAGTGGTATACATATTACCAACGTTAACATGGATTTTTACGAGCCAGAATTTACCAACGATTTTGTATGCTCTATCTATCATCACTCAGATACACTGTGCATCACCGTCTACGTGTATCTCTGAAATCCAGCTGTATCCCAGTGACTCGAACTAAATTTACTTGGTGTATATATATTTAGTGTATGATCAGGGTCATAATACATTCTCATGAGGTCAGCATTGACTGCTCACATTTCAGTATACATGAACAAACTAAGCTTGTCAGAAAGCCAGTTATATCATCGTGATAATACATTCTGCTGCTCTGGAGGTCAGCATTGACTGCTCACAATTCAGTAGACATGAACATACAACTTGTCAGAAATCCAGCTATAGCATACTGACTTGAACTGAATCTACTTGGTGACTGTTTATATTTAGTGTGCGATCATGGCCATAATACATTCTACTTCTCATGAGGTCAGCATTGACTGCTCATCAAATCAGTATACATGAACATACAAAGCTTGTCAAAAATCCAGTTATATCATAGTGACTTGAACTGAATTTACTTGGTGTATATATTTAGTGTGTGGTTATGGTCGTAATACATTCTACTTCTCATGAGGTCAGCATTGACTGCTCACATTTCAGTATAGATAAACATTAAGCTTGTCAGAAATCCAGCTATACCAGGCATAGTGACTTGAACTGAATTTACTTTGTGTATATATTTAGTGTATGGTCATAATACATTCTACTTTTCAGGAGGCCCGCATTGACTGCTCTAATTTCAGTACATATAATTGACTTGTTCCTTTCTATTCATATTGTAGGAGAAGTGTGAAACCATCACCTATGTTTTGTCTCAACATCATATTCAGATGGTCTCCATTATACTCGAGCAGGGTCTATAAATATTTAAGAAAATTTCAATTTTTTTTTTATATCTAACATATGAACGACAGGATAGCAACTTTTGATCTGACAGAACCAGATTTTGATCAGATATATCTCATATCTGACCGCTACTTCAGACCCTGATGGAGTGTGATTTACAGTGTAATCTCTCTATAACTCTTGTCATTGGGGACTGCACTGGCACTTTTATATTTTCAGATCAGACCTCTAGAAGGGTTGAAATGATATGTGCCTAGACTCTAGTTGTTTTGGTTGAGTCAGCTGCTCTTGTTCTTGCATTGATGAGACAGCTTTCCTTACAGGAGTAACTAGTACTTAGCTTTTTATTTTTTTCTTCCAATTCTATACAGGTATGTCCATGACCAGGTTTGACAACACAACAGACAGCATTGTGCAGAACTTTCTTTAGCCTGAATGTCCTCTGAAGCTGCCAGCATGTTTGATATTGTCTATATTACCGTTCAGAGTCTTGAGATAAGCTAATTCAACATGTTCAAATTCTCAGTCAATTCCCAGAGTTTGGTCGAACTTTATTCTTTGAACATAGGCGAGATACGTTTTTTCATCAGACATATCTGATCATGCTGCTATTTCAGACCCTGTTAGTTTCTTATTCCATTATGATTTCATACTCACAGACAGAAATGGTTGCCTGCTCTCAGCATCTCTATGCTTGCTGATCCTGTGTTAACTCCTTTCCTTTAATTATTACTTCCAGGTTTTTCTCAGTGAGCTTTCTATTATTAATGTAGGTGATCCCAAAGATTGTTCTCTCTGTAGTGCAGTGTGACAGAGGGTTGAGGGGCGCCTGTGACATGTCTGTACATATCATCTGCAGCTTAATTTGGTGGAATCACTGGTCCTTCTGATATACTGTATCCCAGGTTATTATATTGTATTAGTTTGTTTCTAAGTTTTTTTTTTTGTGTGTTACTTTATAGACCACCAGTCTGTTTGCAGTAGCAGTGCTTTCCATGGGGAAGCGTAAATATGGACGTTGTAAAACACTTTTATCTTTAAGAATTCCTCATGCATTGTCTATTTCAGAGAGGAAATCCTACCTCATCCTATCATCCCCAGGCTTGTGAATCCAGTACTAAATATCATTACTATCACTTTCAGGTCTTTTACCAGTGAGCTCCATCACACACAGATACTGGTATATGTGAATTCCTGTATTATGTATTATACAACAATCATATTGACTTCCTTTTGTCAACTTTATTTCAAAGATTATTCTTGAGAAAGTGAGGCTTAATCCTAACTTTCCCTTGGACAATTGACAACCTTGAGGATCTTCATTGTTTTTATCCGCCATACAATTTAACTGGCTGGCAGTTCAATGTTTTGTGGGGGAATGTCTGAGAAGTGAAGGATATTACTCATTTTTAGGAGGGTAACCGGGACTCTTCCAGTGCCAGTTGTTTTCTTTAATTGAAATAAATAAAGAAAAGAAATGAAATAAAAAATTTCCTGACAGGCCCATGAACCTTTCTCGTGCTATATATTTATTGTATTAATATGGTTCTTCACTATATGACAGGTATTTTATGCTGCCCTGAATGGTATTTGTTCTTCCAGTACCGTACTTGGCTGATGTGGATTTCTGTGCCCCTACCTTCAGGCACACTTATGCATATTTCTTTCATTTTCAGTCTAAAGATTGGTAAGGTAATATTCCACCATCCATGGACGCATAGTAATAGATTGCCCATGTTTTTTCATGCTATCTTTTATTGATTTACATGCTAATTTGGGAAATAAGTTCCCTTTATATTTGTTTTAGTCAATCTGTCTTGCTATACACCCTGTGCAAAATAAACTACATGTACCTGATTGTATTATTTCATGCAATTGCAGTCTTGATATAGTTGGCTGCTATATTACCATTGATCTGCTCATGAAGATGTAAACATTTGTAGTCAAAGTCATTACTTCAGTTAGCGCTAGCCAGTTGCTGCCATTCTCAGGTTATCAAACCAACTATTAAGAGGCCAGTGATATCTACTCATCCTACTGTTTTGTGTTAAATGCTGTAAGGGCTAGGTCAGAGACTTCGGTTGGGTGATAACAGTTCCATCTTTTACTCCACTGTTATCTGTGGCCCTTTATGCTCCCCACCTTTGCTGGTATAACAACATTTACATTATTTGCTAATTGGGGGCATGTTCTATCACTGTATTTGGTAACACATAATTCACATAATTCATATGTGTTCTCCATGCCCCTGCTATTTTATCATTTGTCATTTGAATTAATGATTTGTCATTTGAATTAATGATTATAACCATTGTCATTTGAATAAATGACCTAACCTGATTTCTGGGTATTGTGTTTGTCTTTCCCAGCAAACTGAGCTCATTCTCTGACCTAGTCTATCTCGAGCATAAAAGGAAATTAGGGTTACCATAATTAAGTTTATGTGAGGATCAACAAGGTCGCTTTCTTATGTTGACATGATTATAGTTTTATTGTAACTGTTGATTGTGAGTTATCGCCCTTATATTAGACTCTCCAACTTTATAACACGAGGTCGGTCCTCGGCTACCTGGAATTTGTTTCTGGAAAATGTCAGTGATGGATTTGGTTTCTCCAGTTTGCTACAGAAAAACCCTCCCTACCCTCCCTCAATTCTCTGTCTTGTGACATTTTGTAACAGGAAGCCCTTTATGCTCCCCACCTTTGCTGGTATAACAACATTTACATTATTTGCTAATTGGGGGCATGTTCTATCACTGCATTTGGTAACACATAATTCACATAATTCATATGTGTTCTCCATGCCCCTGCTATTTTATCATTTGTCATTTGAATTAATGATTTGTCATTTGAATTAATGATTATAACCATTGTCATTTGAATAAATGACCTAACCAGATTTCTGGGTATTGTGTTTGTCTTTCCCAGCAAACTGAGCTCATTCTCTGACCTAGTCTATCTCGAGCATAAATATATTTTTGTCATTTCATGTCTCATTGTATCATTGTGTCATAAAATTCGAAAATCACAAAGATCCTGTCTATCCTTAATATGATTTTTTTCTTGGATATTCTCCAAAAACATGGCTATTCCCTATGTTTTCTGCGTTATCAAATGGAGCATGGGTCAGTCCACTTAACATTATCTAAAGCTAAAAAATGCACACGAACCTATATGTTTTTCTTTGTTTTTCCCTCATATTACGTAATGATGCATGCAACGACACACATTATACAAAAATTTAATTACTTTGATTCACCAACACCGGACATCCTTAAGTGCCGCTAATTCGCCACAGCTTATTGCAAACTACTGGAAACGATCACAGGGTCAGTGATCGAAAATAATTCCACCTCGATTGTCCAAGTTCGTATCGTCACTACAAGAACAATTCAATTCAATTCAATTTATTGTACGAAGCACTCAAATGAGCAGTGTACAGAACAGGAATACCAAATACAGACTGAAGTGCCCACAAGAGTGGAACAGCCAATAGTAGGTTATTTGGGAAAAACTAAACTGTTCTTAAAACGGAATCAAACTCTCACACGCATCTACATCAGTGTGAAATCAAACGTGTTTGTATTGATTACATCTCAAAAAGACTCTTGGGCTAGCAACATATAGATTTTTGAGATAGAGGGCACTGCTTTTCCAGCAGAACTTTACAAGATTTGTTCTCCTCAGCTGGATAATTCCATTGGCGATATGGGAAGATTAGTCATGCTGGGAGTTTGGCTAGTCGCCTTATATTTGTTCTCGTTTTGGTTTTGGAAAGAAAATGGCATGAGGGATCATAGAACAATTACATTAACCTGTCACCTCCTTCGTGTAACACGACACCAATTTGATTGCGAGCGCGCGATCCGCGGAATGACACAGCTGGAAGAGCAAGTCATGTAAGTTTTAATTTGGCGTGTCGGGGTATATACAGGACTTCATGCCCCCCGGCAGCTGTATTCTATGTTGTCAATTAAATGATTGTCGTGTCACATTAGCGATGTTGGATTTCAGAACAGTTGATCTCCTGCGATGCACAACATCGCGTGACTGAAGGAGGGTTAAAGCCTCGTCTGGGCTTACCTCTGTAGCTGTTAATTTAAGGAGCATTGATTGTGGGATCTTGTTATAACAATAATTGGTGTCACTAACAAATCTGAGAAAAGTCAAACACATATTATCTATGTTGTGTTGATGCAATGTTAATCCAAATCTGCTGAATGTGTTTAAGGGGGAGGGTCCAGTTTCCAACATCAAGTGAAAAATCTCAATTCCAGGCACAGGTACTTCTATCAACCGTTCTATGTTCCACCCCCAAGGCCCCAACCCTAGTCTCTATCAAGGTATTTACTCATTAACTGGTTTGATGATCAAAGCTGAAGACATGCACAAACCCACAAGTGTTTGGCAAGTTAATTGGCTGGGGGGTATCGTCAACAATAGATCGGACAAGGTGAATCACTAAAGTACGACCTCCTCTCGATCATCCGTATACATTTTCACAGAAATTAGCCTACCTCTATATTTCACCTATTTTATTCTTTCGAGGTTAATTCTTCATGCTACCATCCAAACATTCTCATAATTCATCAATTATGGGTGGTAAATCGTCAAAACTCTCTGAATTCTAGCGTCCAGACAACTTCCGTTACAACTTCGGCCAAACACGGCAATCTCCGTTTTATTGCAGCGCCGATATCAACCCTGGATGTATTCACAGTCTTTATCCAAACAGGTCTCTACCAGTGCAAACGATCTTTATCACCTGTACAACGATCTCCACTAGCTAATATTACGGGATCATTAGCTGTGGTATATAACAAATAAAATTATGAAATGGATGGAAATAAAAATGGATGGAATAAAAAAATAATAAGAAGTAGAGATCTGTTTGAATAAAAACCGTGATATTGCGGCCGCTCCGGAAAAAATTGGGCGTGACCGCAACGGCGAGACTTGAATCAGGAAACTGAACGGAGATTGCCGAGTTTGGTCGAAGTTGTAACGGAAGTTGTCTGGACGCTAACATTCAGAGTATTTTGACGATTTACCACCCATAATTGATGGATTATGAGAATCTTTGGATGGTAGCATGAAGAATTAACCTCTAAAGAATAAAATATGAGGTGAAATATTGAGGTAGGCTAATTTCTGTGAAAATGTATACGGATGATCGTGAGGAGGTCGTACTTTAGTGATTCACCTTGTCCGATCTATTGTTGACGATACCCACCAGCCAATTAACTTGCCAAACACCTGTGCACAAACCAGTCTGTAAACCTCGAATAATCGAATCTAAGGTTCGGTACCGCAAATTATTGATCTACGGTATACATGTCGATGTCATATTTTTTACTGTTATCGGACGTGGATCATAGGTTTGCAAAGTCCTTCCTCTGTTATCTTTGGTAATATAGAAACATTCGGTATGGACATCGTAATAAAACAGATCGTTGAATACTGCCTGTCTCAAGCTGAAAATCCTGATGTCACACCCCACAGCACACAAAGTGACGAGTGCGTTGACCCGAGAAACTAGAAAATTTATGATGGGTCTACGGTAACGTCCGCAATTTATGTTATATGTATAACAATACAAATAATATTCCTAGTCCGGCCTGTTGGTGGTTGATCGGGCCAAAAAATTCACTAGTGGATGAAATGCTGAAGTCAATTCGTTTTCAATTCTTCAACATCGAAATTCAGGAATTGCAATGGCAATGAAATCAATTCTTTCGAGTTTTTCTTGCTCCAAGGGATGGCTTGTCGTGCTCCGTGGTATGGACTACCGCTATACAATTAGTTCAGCTGAGTTCATCAGCGGTTCTCTGATCAGTTTAACTGACTTCACAACAACAGATGTGTATACTAATAACCTTGGCAGTATATTTCATTGAAAACGGACGGACCATGAGATAAAAATGACTCCAATCGGGGGTATAATGCGGGCTTGTCTGTCGAAATACCCACAACAGCTCTAACGGTGTAGCTTATTTACGGAAAATGGGATCTTGACAGAGAGGGAATTGTGATCACAACTTTTCTATGATTAAATAGGCCCCTGATAGGCTTCATGATTATCAACCTACCTCCGCCCCCGTTCATCGATATCTTGTACTCTGTCCGGAGAGGCCAAAAAACGCGTACTTTCGGGCATGTTTTGCTCCACAGGATGGAAAACATGCTCCATGGGATGGAATGTCATGCCAAAGCACACAAGGGATGGAGAACTGAATCTCCGGGGTGTTAATGTAAACAAATAAATTACAATTTTCATTCAAAGACCAACCACCTCTCTGACTGCAATTTGCAAATACAAACCCAACAATTGTGAAGAAAGTACCATTGACCTCTGCCACTTCTCTTTTTCATTGGGTAAAAAGTGATGTATTATTACTCCTTTAATATGAAACTTCACCACCTCAGAGAAAAGTAGTTCTTCTCACATGGCAGAGATTCATATGACCTCCTCACATGTATGGGATGTTGTGTTTACAAATTGCAGTCAGAGAGTGCTGCTGTTTGCTGACCATGCAGTGCCAGCCTGTACAAGGAGCATCATTCGAGTTCAATCTGAGTAAACAGTGGTTTGGTCAACGATGAAATTTCTTGGTGAGGCACTTGACAGTTGAGAACACAGAACACAGTATCACAAAGTTGGCCAGTGTAGTTAAACAAGGCACCTGGAATTAATTAAGCGTCGACTGGTCAAGATTTTGAAACGAAAACGACGAAGCATGGTACATGGTACCACAGCCTCTAGTTCTGGACCAATCGCTCCTCAATCCGAGAAACTGTTAAACAAAAAAACCAGGGGGAAACAGCTCAAATCTATTGGACGGAAATCTTCAGACGTCCATCCGTTCCCTATCCTCTATTAAAGACCACACCAAAACACTCTGGTAAAGTAGTCTGAAAACTTCGGCATGGCCAACGCTGAATTTGGCATTCTGGTCTGGCCACGTATTCGTTCGGTTTCTTTTTGCACACGCACTTTCGCCTTCACCTGTGATCATCTTTGTCGAATCAGTTGCTGTCGCCCACACAGAATTTACCACTGTAGCCCTGTCATATGTATATGTTCGGGCACGCGAACTTACAATGCGATTCTTCGACACACGCACGTCTTCGCGAGATAATACCGACTTCTCAGCCTGCATTTGGTGCGGTCGCACCCTAGTGGATACCAAGTATTGTATTTTTTAATAAAAAAGCTTCCGTGTTTTCAGGAGATCCATTCCTGGTGGACGTTGACACAGATCCCAATGCCTTCCTAAAGACAGGGTTCTGGCTTGTTGGCCTTTTCTCCTCATATTCAATATGCGTGGCTTTGTGTATACCTAACGGACAGATGAAAAGTGTCACCTGTGCAATGGACTACAGTGTCATTTGTGAGCGAGGTGAGTACTGGCACTGTCCGTTGCAAGGTAAGGTCAGCCATTGCCTTCCCATGCATGTAGAATATTTCAAAAAATATATATTTGAATGATTCATGATTGAAGGTATTAAAAAATGCTGATTCGGTTACTGAAATAGTTAGTATGCCATAACTTGGACAGTTAGTACCAGTATTGATGGTTAGTATGCCATAACATGGATATTTAGTATGCCATAACATGGATAGTTATTATACCATAACCTGGATAGTTAGTATGCCATAACGTTTGTAAGTAGTATGCCATAACATGGATAGATAGTATGCCATAACTTGGATAGTTAGTATAAAATAACATGAATAGTTAGTATGCCATGACATGGATAGTTAGTAGTGGGTCATTACATGGATAGTTAGTTAGATAGCATGTCATAACTTGGTCAGTTAGAATGCCATATCATGGATAGTTAGTATGTCATAACTTAGTCAGTATGTCATAACATGGATTGTTATTATGCCATAACCTAGACAGTTAGTTTGCCATAACATCGATAGTTAGTAAGCCATAATATGGATAGCTAGCATACTAGTATACCATAAGATGGACAGTTAGTACACCATAACGTGAATAGTTATTATGCCTTCACATGGATAGTTTGTAAAGAAGTATGCAATAACATGGATAGTTAGTATGTCGTGACATGTATAGTTAGTATGCCATAAAATGAATAGTATGCCGTGACCTCGATAGTTTGTAAAGTAGTATGCCATAACATGGATAGTTAGTATGCCATAACATGGATAGTTAGTATGCCGTGATATAGATAGTTTGTAAAGTAGTATGCCATAACATGAATAGTAAGTATACCTTGACATGGATAGTTTGTAAGGTAATATGCCATAATATGGGCAGTTAGTATGTCATCACATGGATAGTTAAAATATCACAAGGACAGCCAGTATGCAATAACATGGATAGTTAGTATGCCATAACATGGATAGTTAATATGCCATAACATGGATAATTAGTATGCCATAACATGGGCAATGAGTATGCCGTGACATGAATAGTTAGTATGTCATAATATGAACAGTAAGTATGTCGTGATATGTATAGTTTGTAAAGTAGTATGCCATAACATGGATAGTTAGTATGCCGTTACATGGATTGTTGGTCTGCCATAACATGGATAGTTCATATGTCGTAGGAAGGACGGTTAGTGTGCCATAACTGGGACAGTATGTCATAACACGGCTCCTTCGTGGTTGTCATAACCTGGACAGTTAATATGTTATAAAATGGATACGGTAGATAGTATGACATCACATGGATATTTAGTATGACCTCCCATGGATAATTAGTATGCCGTACTAGTATTGCCATAATTTCATTAGAAACAACGTTTGTCATTCACAATACAGCGTTTCCTTGCCGAACTGTGAAATGTTTAAATCAACGACCGTTATAAAGTTTTAGATGGTGACACAAAGTTGGGCCTGCACTGTCCACCTTCGGGTATAGATTTTGAATCCTAATTAAGGAGCAATTTCAACAGTACAGGGCTTTATATTACATGTTGTTCACACCGTTTAAGGGTGTGCCCAAATTAAATATGCCCAAATTATATGAAGTTTGGGGAGAGAAAGAATTCTAAAAATGTACAAAATATGTAGTTTGTTGGCAAGTATTCAACAGGAAATTAATAACTGGTTACTGTTTTAACTTTTTCAGCAATTTGCATCCTGTTACTAATCCATCGTACATGTATTTTTAATTTGGGCACATTAGCGTAATCCAATAGAGGGTGTGCCCAAATTAGCGTAATATTGAAGCCCTGGAGTTGTGACCGTTTGTTTTCATAATTGCAGAAGCTGTAACTGTGATATCTCCCCCAACTACCGCTGTTGTAGTCGATACACGGGCACAGGATAATGCAAAAGTAAAAGGTAGGATTTCATCTTGTACACACTCAATAAAATGTCAGTGGTGAGAAGGGGAGCTATGTACACTTCCAAAAGGATACACATCCACAACCAAATTGTCAGGCATTATAGCCTGAAATCTAGGACATATTCTATGAATTTAATGGCAAATTCGCTGAAATTCAGGAAATTGTCCCTCAATTTCAGGCTAAAATCTCTGAAAACGGACTTATGGACGTGTCATGAATTTCAGGAGAAATTCCTAGATCATTTTGAGAGTGTGTGTCTCGTGTTCATCGCTTGTTAGACTTAGAGACATCTTCTCTAGCCAAGTCGACGTACATCACGTTGCTCTGTACATAGCGCGTAGAGAGCTTCGCGATGTAGTTGACTTGGCTGGTGAAGATGACTTAGAGAGATAGAGAGAGAATTAAGGTTCAGCAATAATTCAGCTATATAACGACAATCAAACAAACATCTGAGTATGCCTGCAAAACAGCTTAACAATCTAGCAATCTAAAAATGATCAACACAACACATTAAAAACCTGTACATACGTTAACATTTATATAACAGACCGATTTCTCTCAAATAACCTAAAACCGTTTAAAAAGCTCTTCTAAACTAGCTGTTCGATAAAATGAATCTCTTACAAACTTCGTGGCATGGATACACCTCAAAGATGGTTCTTTCTTTAGTATATATCAGGCTGGACAACGATCATATTATTGGTCCTACAGAACAGGACAATAAAACAATCAATGTTGCCATTCTTATTGTCATCTCCTGTAAAGGGGGGATCCAAGCTGGCCGTCAAGATGACTGCCACGAAGCATAAACGTCCACATGTTTGCATGTATACGCTAAACATACATTATTCTGCCCTATGTTTAGAGGAAGGACTTTCTTATGGGAGACGGGAGTGACCATTCGTGTTTTCACGTTTAGAACTTTTTGTCCCCCGCCACATTAGTGGGGGGACTTAGAAACACCGGGCGTCCGTTATTCCGTAATTTCGTTACACATTTCTTGTCCGATCAATAACTCGAGAACCGTTGAACCGATCGACTTCAAACTTGCAGAGTGTCTTGACATCGATGAGAGGATAGTTGGGATTGCTTTTCAGTTACCCGCGTTTTCCAAGATGGTCGCAATCGGCCATCTTGGATTTCAGCAGTTGTATCTTTACACATTTCTTGACCGACCAGTAACTCGGTAACTTTCGAACCGATCGACTTCAAACTTGGAGAGTGCCTTGAAATTGGTGAGAGAACGACTGGGATTGCTTTCAGTTACCTGCATAATCCAAGATGGCCGCCATTAGCCATCTTGGATTTCAGCAGTTGTATCTGTGCACATTTCTTGTTCGACCAATAACTCAAGATCTATTCAACCGATCGACTTCAAACTTGAAGATTGTCTTGACATCGGTGAGAGGACGATTGGGATTTATTACTTTTCAGTTATCTGTGTAATCCAAGATGGCCGTCATCAACCATCTTGGATTGTCAGCAGTTGGATCGTCACACATGTCTTGTCCGACCAATAACTCGCTAACTTTTGAACCGATCGACATCAAACTTGGAGACTGCCTTGACATCGGCGAGAGAACAGTTGGGATTGCATTTAATTTACCTGTGTAATCCAAGATGGCGGCCATCAGCCATCTTGCGTTGAGGGATCTTTGCACATTTTTTCCGACCATTAACTCGGGAACCATTGAACCGATCAACTTCAAACTTGTAGATTGTCTTGACATCAGTGAGAGGATAGTTGGGATTGCTTTTCAGTTACCTGTGTTATACAAGATGGCTGCAACCAGCCATCTTGGATTTCAGCAGTTGTATCTTTAGACATTTCTTGTCCGACCAATAACTCGAGAACTATTTAACCGATTGACTTCCGACTCGGAGAGTTTCTTGACATCGATGAGAAGACGGTTGGGATTGCTTTTCAGTTACCTGCATAATCCAAGATGACCGCCATTAGCCATCTTGGATTTCAGCAGTTGTATCTTTGCACATTTCTTTTCCAACCAAAAACTCGAGAACTATTCGATCGATCAACTTCAAACTTGGAGATTGTCTTGATGTCGATGAAAGGATGGTTGGGATTACTTTACAGTTATCTTGCATAATCCAAGATGGCCGTCATCAACCGTCTTGGATTATCAGCAGTTGGTTCTTCACACATTTCTTGTCCGACCAATAACTCGGTAACTTTTGAACCGATCGACTTCAAACTTGGAGAGTGCCTTGACATCAGTGTGAGAACAGTTGGGATTGCTTTTCATTTACCTGCACTTTCTGCATAAAAAGCAACATGGTTTCTGTCGGATGCTTGGCTGATCAGATATATCTCCATTTCCAAAATCATACCCCTATTCAATGATATGAGATATTATCGACCAAAAACAAATCGACCATAGAGGTCCACGTATCCCGCAGCAGCAGCAGCAGCAGCAGCAGCAGCAGTTATGGTGGATGCAATCCACTGTAACTGGTGCTGCTGTCGGGGGACGTGGACTTCTATGGTCGATTTTTTTGTTTTACAGAAATACTAGGTGGAAAAGGCGAAAACGCGAATGGTCACAACCGTTTCCGATACCTTCTTCCTAAAGAAAAGCGTAGAAGAAGGGACATTTGTTTTCTATTCACAACTCTCGTGCTTTAGCTTAGGGCGAATTTACATGTGGCATTTTTCAGATGCTCGTACTCGGTCTATGTAAAGTTTCTACCCAGGCCGCTAATTGATCCGATGTATGCAAAGCAGAGGAATTGTTCAATCGGCCTTTCCCACATTCAGGCAATAACAATGGGCAGACTCTGGACAATATACAGAAAATTCGCTATATTTCTGTCAGGTATAGCTGGTTAAGAATATCTCCCTATATATCAGTATAGTGAAAAATAAGGTTTCACGACTCGCATATATCACCAGAGCCTGGACTGCTGCGAATTTAGCAGTCATTGCGTTGATGTGAGCAAAGTGGATTATGTATACGTCTACGGAGAGAAGATCCTATCCCAATGAGATACTCTGTTGTAAACCGACACAGCCTGGACTCTTGCATTGTGTCGCACCCTCTTGTAATCAATTAACACACTGGGTTTCTCGCATCAGAGCTCTCCTTATCTTTTGAACGAACCTTTTTGAACTAACGAAACTAGCAGAAATTGGGTAGATTTGGTTTATATGTGTACACCATCGAAAGGCCGGATTAATATGCTCAGACTATTAACAATTTATATTATACTGGGAAATATTTACCAGCGATTGCAAAACACGTGCTACATTATATTTAGGGGTTTGAAGACTTTTAAGAATCGTGTTTATCCGCGATAAAGGTCCAGGTAGTAAATGTACCCAACCTTTGATAGGCGTCTGGCAATTTTCACGCGCGTGGGGATCACTGGAGAGTGAAATAGCCAAATGTGGAGTCTCATATTGTCTTGGGTTTTAAATTTATTTTAACGCTGTACCCAAAAATATTTCAGTTATATAACGACAAACAGTAATAATCTCTTATCTAAAACGGTGATATATATCAAACATCTAACAATGAATATAAAACGTAGCGAAGAAACGAAAATGCTCTAAAATTGCTCTCACAGACCAGTCGCTGCCAAATAATCCACAAGCATATCTCTTGTGAGAACTTCTGTAAGCAACCGCCATGTCCATATACTTCGCATTTGGGACCACATAACATTTTTCTTGTTTATTAGACGCGTGCACTCTATAAAGACTCTTAACAATAAAGTATCTTTTCGCCAAAACACCATTATCGTCGGAAAACACAAACGTGTTGGACAACACGATGAAATTGTATAGGTATCAACCTCTAAATTCATCCTCTCGGTATAGGAGGTCATCTTTTTCTCCGACCCAATGTGATAACGATCCGGACATGCATGACATCCAGACTGCTCTACAGACCGCATGAGAGATCTCACATCCATACTAGTTTTCATCGCCTCGGGAGGTGAAAATACCAACGACATCATCTCTTTCTTTCACATTCTTATACCACAGATCTGCGCACCACCGAGCTCACGCATAGGTACTTTAGCTGCACTTTGGGTTTTCACAACACTTGCCGTATGTGATAAGGCACCAGGAACCACCATTCTTTCCGCCAGCACATGCAACACAACAGGAATCACCTGTCAGTAACTGTATTGCTAGATATTCTCGAATCAACCACTTTTGAAACAATGCGGCGAACGGCCCAACAGCAGAGTATGTTGACCCGTAATGGAATATTATAGAGAATCTATTACGATACGCCACACATCAACGGCACCTTAATGATGTCCAACTCGAAGCTGAAAGAGGGCGTTAGACAGTTGGTAATGGAATGTACTTTGACAAACTAATTTAAAAACTTCGCTGGTGTATACAAGTGTTGACGAGGCCCGGCAACCAGTTTACCTAAACGTCAACTCGACGATGAGAATATTGGGAGAAATTCACACCGAAACGTTTACCTGCGAAATACCCAGGTAAACACAGGTAAAAACACGGCAACAGAATATCACAACACAGACCTGTAAGATCACAGGAACAATTCATCACAAGCCACAGGGAAAATGCAAACGAAATAGCACAGGTGCGATGAATATTAATGAGCACGAAATAGTAATAGGCAATGGCGCCAGCTTCAACTCAAAAATAACAAGTTTACATTTTTGATAAGACGTTAATACTTCGCAGTTGGGCGAAATACAGGCACAGGATTTTGCACAGAATTCCACGACACGTTCACAGATGGACAGCACAAATACCTAGACGCCATACAACGTAAATCAAACATAAATGACCAAACTTAACGAGGCGAATCAAAACAGATACCACTCCGATCAGCCTTCTCGGACATCGGTTGATTTTATTGACCCATAACCACCGATATCTACCCCTAACCTTCCATGAAAGTTCATGTGTTTATGTATGTATTTATGAACCACAACAGATGTGAAACCTATAATGGACAGTTTGAGAAACTCTGCTCGTCAATTTACTGACGGCAGTCACAGCGTTTTCCCCATTGTTATAACTTTTTCAGTTGATGTATAATAAATGTTATGTTTTCATAGGCGTGCTCGATGGTTATTTTACGCACGGTTGGCTCGGGGAAGTTTATAAATTTTAGGGCGCGGGCGAATGGTTATTTTATGCACAGTTAGCCCAGCTCACACTACGAACATTTTGTTATATTAGAACAGAACAGTTTGTTCGTGTTTTTGTTCGTAGTAACCTCGCATTGCGAACATATTCTCTTGACCGCCAGTCGCCGCGATCAAGCAATGAGAGTAGTAGTGTAAGCGTAAATGGAGCCCAATTTCACCCGGATGTAGAGGTCATTTGGGGTGGAAACGAGGCGGAGAGGTCAAGTGCACTATAGTTCCGGCAGAATGACCAAAAAGCTACCTCCAACACAGGAGAGTTCCAATTGTTGCAGGGAATGTATTCCTCCGCGGAGATGCGGTCCTGGCGGTGATGCGGTCGCGGGAAAAAGCTTCCGCGGAGAAAAAGTAATCCCTAGATAAAGTGGTCCGATTGGGTCGAGTGAGGTATCAAAGTGACGCATTCGTGAAGGGGCATCTGATGGGCTGGATGTGGGGTTGAAATATCAGCATTCTGCGCATGCGCGGTGGCCCAAGGGTATGAAAATAGACGTTTTGGAGCTAGGGAGCCCCTAATGGACCAATGGGGTCATATGAGGTATCCATGTGAAGCCTATGTGAAGGGGCATCTAATGGGCTGGGTGTGGGGTTGAAATATCGACATTCTGCGCATGCGCGGTGGCCCAAGGGCATGAAAATAGCCGTTTTGGAGCTAGGGGAGTCCCTAATGGTCCAATGGGGTCGAGTGAGGTATCAAAGTGAAGCATTCGTGAAGGGGCATCTGACTGGACTGGGTGTGGGGTTGAAACATCGGCATTCTGCGCATGCGCGGTGGCCCAAGGGTATGGAAATAGACGTTTTGGAGCTAGGGGAGCCCCTAATGGGCCGATGGGGTCATATGAGGTATCCATGTGAAGCCTATGTGAAGGGGCATCTAATGGACTGGGTGTGGGGTTGAAATATCGGCATTCTGCGCATGCACGGTGGCCAAAGGGTATGGAAAGAGACGTTTTGGAGCTAGGGAGCCACTAATGGTCCAGTGGGGTCGAGTGAGCCATCAAAGTGAAGCTGTGAAGGGGCAAGCATCTGATGGGCTGGGTGTGGGTTGAAATATCGGCGATCTGCGCGCGCGGCCAAAGGGTATGGAAATAGACGTTTTGGAGCTAGTGGGAGTCACTAATGGACCGATGGGGTCGAGTGAGGTATCCATGTGAAGCCTATGTGAAGGGGCATCTAATGGACTGGGTGTGGGGTTGAAATATCGGCATTCTGCGCATGCGCGGTGGCCAAAGGGTATGGAAATAGACGTTTTGGAGCTAGGGGAGCCACTAATGGTCCAGTGGGGTCGAGTGAGCTATCAAAGTGAAGCTTTCGTGAAGGGGCATCTGATGGGCTGGGTGTGGGGTTGAAATATCGGCATTCTGCGCATGCGCGGTGGCCAAAGGGTATGGAAATAGACGTTTTCGGATCTAGGGGAGCCCCTAATGGGCCGATGGGGTCATATGAGGTATCCATGTGAAGCATTCGTGAAGGGGCATCCAGTCATGGGTGGGTGCATGTAACATTTTTCCTGAAAAAAAAAACGGAACACGGACTTTATCCTAAATTACGGAAAATGCCTATATGGGGTATGGGGGGTATAGGACCATCCTGGGAAACCTACTTCTCGACATTTGCGGTATAGGTTGTGGGGTCTCGTTTTCTTAGTCTCGTCAAGACAAACATGATAGGAAGTGTCGCGGAGCGAATCGTTGAAATTTTTGGAAAAAGTTCAGGGAGACCCATATAGTCCCATACTAGGGGTATAGGACCGATGTTTGTCCCACTGGGAAACCTACTTCTAGACATTTGCGGTATGGTTGTTTGGATTTGTTTTCTTAGTCTCGTCAAGACAGACACGATAGGAAGTGTCGCGGAGCGAATTGGTGAAATTTTTGAAAAAGTACCATACACCCCATATAGGCCCATACTGGGGGTATAGGACCAATGTTTGTCCCACTGCGAAACCCACTTCTAGACATTTGCGGTATGGTTGTTTGGATTTGTTTTCTTAGTCTCGTCATTTAGAACACGATAGGAAGTGTCCCGGAGCGAAACGGTGAAATTTTTGAAAAAAGTCACCGAGACCCATATAGACCCATATAGGCCCATACTGGGGTATAGGACCAGTGTTTGTTCCACTGGGAAACCTACTTCTATACATTTGCGGTATGGTTGTTTGGATTTGTTTTCTTAGTCTCGTCATTTAGAACATCATAGGAAGTGTCCCGGCACGAAACGGTGAAATTTTTGAAAAAAGTCACCGAGACCCATATAGGCCCATAGGCCTATACTGCATGGCTATGGGAGTATAGGCCCATACGGGGTGGACGTGTTGGAGTCTAGGTGAGTCCCTGGTGGTCCAATGGTGTCGTATGAGGTCTTATTTTGAAGCTCTCATGCAGGAGCACTTGACTACACTAATGGTTCGTCCGTTGTCAATACTCTGCGCATGCGCAGTCTGGCCGCAGTATATAAAGCAGCCATTTTGAGGGGGTATGTGGGTGTGTTTGGGGTAGAGATGGACCGCTATTGGTCCGAATGGGTCGTGGAAGGTGTCAAATTGAAGCTTGTGTGGGTTAGAGTCAGAATGGTGTGTTTTTAAGTGCAAGTCGCGTTAATCTGCGCATGCGCAGTTGGTTGTAATAAGTAAAGTGGCCATTTTGGGGCAGTGAAAGGAAGGTATTTGGGGTAGAGATGGACCATCCTTGGTCCGAATGCGTCCTGTGAGGTGTCATTTTGTAGCTCTCGGGGTGTATACCCCGATTTGGGGGCTGTTCACAGCATCTGTGACGTCATTGGTGACGTCATCAGTACGAGTAGTAGCGAAAGTGTGCATTTTGGGGCAGTACAAGAAGGTATTTGGGGTAGGGATGCTTCATCCTCAGTCCGAATGCGTCGTGTGGGGTGTCATCTTGTAGTTCTCGGCGTGCAGACCTCGATTTCAGGGCTGTCCACAGCATCTGTGACGTCATTGGTGACGTCATCAGTAGGAGTAGTAGCGAAAGTGAGCATTTTGGGGCAGTGAAGGATGGTATTTGGTGTAGAGATGGACCATCCTTGGTCCGAATGCGTCATGGGAGGTGTCATGTTGTAGCTCTCGGGGTATAGACCCCAATTTGAGGGATATCCACAGCATCTGTGACGTCATTGGTGACGTCATCAGTAGTAGTAGCGAAAGTGAGCATTTTTTAGCAGTGAAGGATGTTACTTGGTGTAGACATGGACCATCCGCGGTGCGAATGCGTCGTGTGAGGTGTCATCTTGTAGCAACGCCCACCAACGCCATTCCTAATGCTTCAACGCCCTGGTGAAAATAGCTCAGAAGCTCTGATATTCCATGGGATTGTCACTAATTCTTCGAAATGCAGTGACGCCCGTCAACGCCCGTCGTTACACCTTAACACTCTAACATAACGCCATGATATAGACCGGAGAGAGAACAACAACAGCCACAACAACAACAAGGATGACACATGAGAGAACAACAACAACAAGAAGTTTTTTCATATAGTTTATTCTCCCCAATGTTACATCATACCCACGCTGGGGTAGCCGCGTTGGGTATATTCACAATTTAAGAAGATTCTTGTCCAATCAGAGGCCACCATTTGCATCTGTCATATTCGTTCCTGTCCGTTAGATGTATTCTTGTCCAATCAGAAGTCGCCATTTCAGAAAGTTCCATCTTCGGCCATGTTCGCTCTGAACCGTTTGTTCTAATCGTCATCGGGCAGGCCATGATACCGTTGAGGAAACATATCCTCAGATAGTTGTTTGCGCATTCTGAGTATCTATCAGTGCATGGGTGAATACTTTAATCCGATGGGGGTGGTGGGTCAGTTTAACCACGAAGAACGTAACATTGGTCACCCTCTCCACTATCCACTTGGTGTTGGGACGCTGTTCATAGGCCCATTCCAAGGGATCCACAGTGTCCAGATGGGCCAGCATCGTCTCTAGCGACGCCCGATTGGTGATTGTGAAAGGATGGTCGTACACTGGATTGATGGCACTGGAATGGAAATAGCACAATTCACGCGTCATCTTATGGCATAAGATGTACCCAAATGCTACATTTAATGTGAAGGACGTAGGTTGGTCATTGAAGATGGCTTCCACGTAGCTGCGTAGACGGGCGAGGTCGGTCAGTCGGAAATTGTACGAGTCCAATATAGGGCGATGACGGTGGAAGCAGTGTCGGATCATGGACCAATGGCGTCGATACATTTCACTCACTGGATGATCTTCGGGTAAGAGATCGCTGGGAACATCCACCGCATCTTCCAGAAAATGTTCGTTGTTGTCAGGCGTATGACTGGAAACAGTAATGCTAGGGACCGGCTGGATATCTAGGCTCTTCTGAGATGTGGGTATAGGCGGGCTCTCCGTGATCGCATCACCAGTGGCATTCTCCTCCCCGGGTTCATCTTCAGTGGATCTGTCCCTCCTGGGTGCCTCTTTAGTGGGAAGTTGTCCCTCATACCGGGGTGACGGACCATGAATCAAACGCTCATGCCGTTTTAACTGACTGGGTCGTTTGAAGAGTTGACCACATTCTTCGCATGGACGCTTGGGTGGCCCATGAATTGAACGTTCATGGCGCTGAAATGATCTGGGCGCTGAAACGACAGTGTAGGCCTACATATCGTACAGCTATACCGGGCGGTTCCATCGTGCTTGGTAGCCTCATGGCGGCGCAAGTCGTGCCGGCGAGTGAATGATTTCGAGCACATAGTACAAGTGAACATCTTGGTGGTTGACAGAGTGTCTGATGAAACGGCCTTATCGTTTCCTTTTTATAGCAAGCTAGCTGTTGATCTATTTTTAGCACAATCAGTTCTAAACTAGGGGAAAACCCCTATCACCTCTAGCCAAAAGGGCTAATATCGGTGCCCGGGCTTATTGGGACCTGCCTATCAAGTCAATGGGGTGATGTGAATAACAACAAGTTCAGCAATGTTCATACAGTTTATTATCCCCAATGTTACATCATACCCAGGCTGGGGGAGCCGCCCTGGGTATGTTTAGTATGTTCACAGCAAAACAAATTGAAATATCAAACACCATGTTTTATTATTTAACGCACCGTCACATTAGGTACAAGTGTTTACTGAGCTCAAGTCAATGATCAGCATGTAGACATAGAGAGTATGTACGGCATGTTATGGTATTCATCAGTGCACGAATGACGCATTCAACCGATGGCAGTGGTGGATCAGCTTGGTAAGGAAAAACGTAACATTGGTCACCCTCTTCACTGTCCACTTGGTGTTGGGTCGTTGTTGTTGGGCCCATCCCAAGACATCCAATTGTTCCACTTGGTCCAGCATCATCTCTAGTGACCTCCGGTTAATGATGGTAAGCGGTTGGTCGTACACTGGGTGGATGGCACTGGAATAGAAATAGCGCAATTCATCCGTCATCTTATGGCATAAGATGTACCCAAATGCTACATTTAATGTGAAGGCCGTAGGTTGGTCATTGAAGATGGTTTCCACGTAGCTGCGTAGACGGGTGAGGTTGGTCAGTGGGAAATTGTAGATATCTTGAATAGGGCGATGACGGTGGAAACAGTGCCGTGTCATGGACCAATGGCGCCGAGAGATGTCACTCTCTGGATGATCTTCGGGTAAGAGATCGCTAGGAACATTTATGGGTTCGTCCAGAAAATGTTCGATGTATGACGTATGACTCGAAACCGTAACGGTGGGGTCCGGCTGGAAATCCAGGCTCTTCCCAACTGTGGGTATAGGCGGGCTCTCCGTCATCGCATCATCAGTGGCGTTCGTCTTCCCGGGCTTATCTTCAGTGGGGCTGACCTTCCGCGGCTCCTCTTCAGTAGGAAGTTGTCGCCAAAACCGTGGTGACGGGGCATGAATCAAACCCTGATGCCGTTTTAACTGACTGCGTCGTTTGAAGAGTTGACCACAATCCTTACATTGTTCCGTCGCGCCCTCGTGGAATGAGGGTTCGTGGCGCAGTAAATGATCCTCCCGATTAAATGACCGTGCACAGGTTATACAAGTATACCGTGCATCGTTGTGGATGGAGGCCTCGTGGCGTCGCAAATCTTCTGGGCGAGTAAACTGCTTCTGGCAAGTTGTGCAAGTGAACATCTTGGTGGTTGACAGAGTGTCTGATGAAACGGCAAGCCCGCGTCCCTTTTATAGCACGCTAGCTGGTGATCTATTTTTAGCACACTCAGTTCAACTATCCCCAAGTCGAGGGCCGAGCCGTGACATCTTCGGTAACCTCCGTGTCTCTTCCGGCACCT